>JAMWET010002745.1:0-53506 GCA_024036415.1 Prochilodus magdalenae | reverse complement strand
CCCAAATACTATATATTGATTTCTTTGTGTTGTGCTTCTTGGGTACTTTCCTTATTGTTGTTTGGTCCGAAATTTCTTTTAGCCTGGGTGTCTCGTTTTAAGCATTTACTGGTAGTTTGCCCCTCACAACTAAAGATCCAGCATGTGCTGTTATCAGTAGCAATGCTGAGTATTGGATTTGTGGCATTTCAGCTATTACTCAAAGCAAAGACACAAAAGGGAATGCCCTGGTTTTACTGCTGAGTTTGTTAGGCCGAGGAAGAGTGTGTGCGTGCTCTAAGAAGCAGCGGTACGCGAGTCGTGAAGAGAGCAGAGCGGATCTCTCAATTTTCTCCCCTTCGCTAATGGCGCCGGGCCACTGCGCTCTAATTGGTAGACATTTCCAGAAATGAAATATGACAACAAAAGATAGCCCCCAATGACAGGTCGGCTTCACGCCACCCTAACCAGAAGTGACAGCACTTTTTAAATGCCATTTGCAATTGAAGAAATAATTAGAAATATTTTGGCCGGCATAACATTATTTGGACAAGCAATCAATGTTTTTTCCCCCTCGCCCTCCTCCCCCCTCACTCTTCACTCTCTCCATTCTAATTTGCTGCTATGTAGGTGAAGTCCAATCACACTCCACTGCCCTGCTGCTGCTGCGCTGCTGTCGGAGGAATCCTGAGTGGAAAAATTAGTGACAAACAGCACAAAGGAGACCACCTTCCTTGTTTTCTCCTAAGAAAGTTTAGAGTATTACTTAAAGAGGAATTCCACCGTGTCATAGTGTTGCTCAAACACACTACGTAATTCAGTTATAAAGACGCTAAGATGTGAGAAACTTACCATGTCAGACTGCTGCAGGGCTAATGGGACAGGAACCCAGAGTTGGGTATGTGTATACCATAAATATCCTAAAGTACTACAATGACCTGTGACCATACAGGTGTCTTATATGCAGCATAGTTAATGGCAACTGTTTCGTAAGTACTATTCTGCTTTACAACAAATGGACTTCTCTAGCTTCAACAAACGGCTTAAAACTTGATCTTAAAACTGATCGTTAAACCAAGTCTGTGTTTACAATTCTGACTCTCCATGCATCTTTCGAGCACAGTAAGTCAGACAAACCACTCTAAATGACCATTTACTCATAGAGATTACTCACGCTTTAAATAACCTGGTGGAATTTCCCAATAAGTGTGTGAATAAACCTGAGTGGTATGCATGTACTCCACTGTGAGAGAGTGCTGGTGTTGGTGGGGAGTTGGGCGTAGAGAGGGGCTCTTGGATTCAGGGAGACACTTAAGACACCAGCTTGGCAGCGTGTAAAAACAGCAGTAGAGCGCGCGCGCCTGGAGCATTCATTCGGCTCAACAGAACGGCTGATTAATTAACAGGGAGCAAAGCACTCCAGCACTCACCCAACCTGCACTAAAAGCTTTTCTTTCTCCATCTATTGATTTATATAATTATTTCGATAGCGAGGCAGTGCTGGGCTTGCAGGCAGAGGAGGAGGAGGGAGATGAGGAGGGAGATGAGGAGGGAGAGAGCGAGAGAGAGAGAGAGAGAGAGAGAGAGAGAGAGAGAGAGAGAGAGAGAGAGAGAGAGAGAGAGAGAGAGAGAGAGACAGACGCCTTGGCTGTGGCACATTTAGGCTTGTTTTGGCATGGAGAAATCTTTCAGGGCTCTCTGGGAGCACAATGGTGGCTGATGGGGTAGTTGAGCGGACACAGCTGACCTGTGGAGCAGTTGTTGATGGGTCCATGCTGCGTACAGGTTTGACACCGCTGGCTGGCAGATGGGGATTGGTGGGTTGTTTGTTCGGGGCAGCGTGGGGGGGTTGGGGGGTTGGGGTGTTATTGTTCATGGGCACATCCTGAACACACCAATTACTATAGAGGACTTTTCATGCGGATTTCTCCATCTCGCTTTATTCTCTACCAAAAAAGGCTCTGCCGAAAACCAGAGGTGCTCTCTCTCTCACTCAAGTCACTCTGTACAAAAACACCCCCCTCTAGATTCTTTTTCCATTTCTCCCTCCAAGGCCTCCCTCTCTCTAGGGGAAGAATGATTAGTTTTTAATTGGAGCAAAGCAATGCTCTGGAGGCCCGTGGTTCTTGAGAGTATGGCTTTTTTTTCCAGGAAAATCGCAGCAAAGCTCTTCAGGGCTGCCAGCCTTCAGCCCCCCTCATGGCGTTCACGGCCGAGGGGTTTGCCCATCACCCCCGCCGCCCCCCCTTGTCTCTCAGCCTTTCCCACAAGAGGAGCGCTTCAAGAGCCGTGCTCTTTTCAACCCGCGCGTCCTCCAGATCGCCCTCTCTTCAGCCCTGGCCCTCAGATGAAAGGGAGGATGGAGAGGCAGAAAACAAGGGCTATAAGGTGGAGCGCCCCACCGCAAAGAGCTCAGAGAGGAGAATAAAAGCAAGGCTTTGTGGGAACAGGCTGGCCTGGCAGCGTCCGGCTCAGTGAATGAGAGTGGAGTGGATGCAGAGGTCTAGTCTCATACATTCGCTAATTGAGCTAGAGCAAAGAAGAAGGAGGAGGGCACACCGGTAGAGCGAGATACATGCATGTACCAGCGTAAAAGAAATAATTGTAAACCAGAGCAGTTATGGAGGAAAACTACAGTGTTTTTTCCCCAACTATAGACACAAACAGTTAAACCCAACGTTTGTGCTAGAGTGGCTCATGGTGATTTACCTTCTGAATTTCTTTGAAGGGTTTGCTACGGTGGCCGAGAAAGCCCAACGCGCTGCAAAGTCTTAAAACACAAGCATCAAAATGACACGACTTGCACAACATTAGCCAAACGCGCTGCAAGATCTGAAAACACAAGCATCAACATGAGAGCGCTTGCAAACCATCAACCGAACGCGCTGCAAAGTCTCAAGCGCGCAGCAAACACTGAAATCACATGCAGCTTCCACAACACATGCAACAAGCCTCAAAACACAACGGACGTGGAGCTGGACATAGAGCCGAGACAGCCACAGTTCCAGCAAAAGTAAGTTTGATCTGTATATTAATGAGTATTCAGTCGGGTTATTGGCCAGGTTCTTGTGTTTATATTTCTCTGCGTCCAGGTCTGTGCAGTCTGCTCTCGAATGGGTCCGTTCACTTTCAGTGTCCCTCGGAAACACTTCCGCTGTGTTTTGAGGCTTTTTGCATGTGGTTTGAAAGTTGCAGGTGTTTTCAGTGTTTGCTGTGCGTTTGAGACTTTGCAGCACGTTCGGTTAATGGTTAGCAAGCGGTCTCATTTTGAGGCTTGTGTTTTCAGATCTTGCAGTGCGTTGGGCTTTCCCAGCCACCGTAGTTTGCAGTTCATTTTCCAAATAAAATAGCCTGAATAAAACAATGCAAGCACACATAACCTTCCAGTTAAGCGACCTACATCACTAAATTCTTAGTGTTATCAAATATCAAGAACTTACAACAGTTATAAACAAGTTCAACCACATGCGATCTTCACCCTGTTCCTGCTCGAGTCTTAAGCTAGGTTCTTTTGTTTTGCATCCAAACCTGAAGTACAAAAGTTGGGTATAATCATTAACTCTGAGCACTGATCTATCTCATGTGAACACAGTCATTACAATATCTTCTATACTTGAGGAATAAAGTTTGCCTGTCTAATGTAAAGCACAGAGAAACTTGTTTATACATTTGCTAAAGGCAGAATTCATTACTGTAATGGTTATTACAGAGCTTCCTTAGAAAACAATAAAGTCTCTATAACTCGTACAAAATGCAGCAGCATGAACAGGCTACTTCTCTTTAAAGTTTCAGTACTGGTTTTCAAATCTCTAAATGTCCTAGCTCCAACTTGGCTAACAGAACATCCATCTGTTCATGTTGTAACAAACATATGATCCTAGATCTGCAGATACTGACCTTCTCTAAATACCTTCCGTAAAATACAGACATTGTGTACTTTCGGTTATTATTTTTCCAAACTGTGGACCTCCACCCAACCTTATATTAGGCAGTGAAGCTCAGAGCATAGTATAAGGAACATCTGAAAACATCCCTTTAACTTGCCATTTAATTAAACTCTTTATTATTATTTTTTTAATAATGTTTCTTTTTATTCTATATCTCTCTGTCACTGACTATACATCTATCATCACACCTTCTTCGATTACCATTAACTTAATCACCTGTCTGTTAAGCCTGAGTTGCAACCAGGATGAACATTCAAAAATTATTACCATTATAAAAATCAAATTGCATACCACCTGTCTGTCGATTGTGGCAATATGCCAATGATGTGATATGAAACTTATCAAAAATGAATATTTCATGCAGCCTAGCAATGGCCTGTGGGTGCTGTACCACCTTTAAAGGCTATCTGTCCTAATGTCCTAAAACTGTAGTGACATCACATCAATGTAGCTCTGTCACTAAATTAAATGAGACCACCACTGCTTCAAGATGAATCACCTGGACAGGGCTTCCAGTTCAAGCAGAAGCTGTGGCCATCAACAGGTGTGTGAGGCTACCCAAGGACACAGGCTTAGAGAGGAACCTTTAGATCATGTAGCTCCAGCTGTACTGCTAGCAGGATGGCCCTCTGCAAAGTATTCTTACCAAGGTAAAAGATCTTACGTCAGGGTTCAGATGCTCCTGGGTAGTCTGATTAGTAGAATCAAGTGTGTCAGGATAGGACTGAAAATAAACTCTGCAGGAGAGTTGCTCTCAGAACCGATAAAACAAGCTCTTCAGCTTAAATGATCAGCCAGGACAGGTGTGGTGTCTGAAGTTTGCTTCTCTGGCTAGCTTTTAAGTAGTGGAGACCCTGGTATTAAACAGCAGTGAGCTGGTAATCACTCGTTAAACAGACTGGCTCTCGCCACTGAATCTTAGGCGTGCCATTCCAGAATGTGATGCACATCAAATTCTCACTAATATTTATTAATGACAATGGCTGCTAAGTGTCAGAAGTTTGATTTTAATACAAGGTGATAGTTAAGATGTCTACAGTGCTCATACCCATCAAACAGATTAAAGGAAAATGGCTAAATATGAAACATGTCCCGGCGTCTCATTTCATAAAACCGTAATTAACAAAATATAGTTGTGTGTTGGTGGTACTCAGTATTCTCCAATATCTAAAGACCGGGTATTGGGATTGGCATTTGAACCAGTTCGGAAAAAGGTGGATAAAGTCACAAAGCATGGCTGCTACTTCCAGCTTGCTGTTGGGGTTGTTATGGCAATAAGGCAGATTTCCTATTTACCAGCATGTTTTGTGAATATTCTGTTCCACTTTAAATGGTGCAGCAGTTACTTTCTGGAATCTGGCCCAGCATTTAAGGTGGAAAGGAACATCTAATTAAGAAGTTATTGAATAAGAATCCAGCGTAAGCCCCCCTTAAACATGAATGTCCACTATGCCCACTGACAGCTCCATGGAAAAGGTATGAAAAATGCCAGCATCCCCTTCACAACAGTATCTTCCACACGGTCGATCATGATCTGTGCATATACATTTTTGAGATGTAAATATTAATCAGAAATCTGGGATTTATAGTTGAGAGCGGTGTTTTTTTTTTTTTTTAATAGTTGAGAGACAGTGTTTGAGGTACACTTTAGTTATATGTACCAAACTCTCCTTGTTCACCTACATCATTTAAATTCAGTTTTCTATTGTATGGTGCCTTTAAAACTACACCTATGAAAACAGTGCTGCAGACTATTACCCTTTACTTAATCCTTCTTGGTCATATCCAAGACTGCTGCTCATAATGGTAAATATGAGCTAATCTATTCGCATGAATTCAGATATAAAAAATTAAACTGCAATGGGTGATGAACCACCAGACGGAGCAAAGACTGAGCACTACAGAGAATTTTATAACAATTAATGACTCCCTACGTTCCCTGGCCCATGAGATAGCAACAGGGTTGAGTGGCCTTTTTTATGACAGTTGCGCGCAGCAGACTGTGCTAAATTGCTGGCCTTTCTAAATAACTTGCCTTCTTTAATGGCTCTTGGTGGATGGTATTAAATCACACAGCCTCTTTGCAGAACGGCAGCTCTTGCATTTAGCAGACTACTCGAGCGCTGCATCGGCGCTAGCGGTGGCATCGCTGATGTATAGCTAATTCATCACGCTACGTCAACATGTCTCCCAGCATCGCATCAGCGGGCTTTCAGCAAATCAAACCGCCAAACTTCACAGACAGAAGGGAGGGGGAATTAGCATTCTGCATGAAGCACAGTTCACTTCCTCACACCTGGGCGACAGGTGAGGAAATTAGTCAGGTGTTATTCACCTGAAATGGCAAATCGTGTGTCATATGCCTTCAGCTGAACTCAGCCCTGACTGGGATGGGGAGCAGTGTGTGAGTAATGTGTGTGTGCGTGCTATTTTTGCTCTCTCCTCCACGCTAGTCTGACACACTTATAAATGGAGGAACAGATCATGAGGTCTAGAGCTGCACATCACTCACTCACCGTGCTCTCAGGCCGTTTTTGTAGTGGGTGATGGAAAAGATGTGTAAACAAGAATATTTGTGAGCATTTATGTGTGTGTGTGTGTGTGTGTGTGTGTGTGTGCCCTTGCTCTCCAAATAATCCCAGGAAATCTGAATTCAATCTCTTTACATCTCAAAATGAGCTTAGACCATTAAACAGATTTGGATAACCACAAGTATTGAACAGAGCAAATAGACAAAGAACAAAATCCTGGAGAATAAAAACACTGCAGCTGTAATAGAGGTGTAGATTCAAAACCAGCTTTTAACATCACAGAAGATGCGACCACAATATTGAATTCATGCTGTTTGACCTTCCTCAAATGAAATTTAAATCTCGGCAAACAACAAAGCAAAAGCAGTACTATTCAAACAGGGCAGACCAGGGCTGACCAAAGTGTGGCCTATGGACCACAGCTGGCCAGTAAGGAACATATGATTTGGCCAGCCAAACAGGATCCCTGACATCTCATCCTCTCATCCACTAAGACAAAACAAATACCCAATTTCTGTCTGACCAAAGCCTTGCTTCTTCAAAATCGCAACATTACCGGGTATGGAAACACAGCTAGCAACACTTTCTATGAATCAGGTATCTAGGATTCACTATAAGTACATTCATAAAGATCTAAACAGGCTTTATAATAATACTAGACATATACCTTTGTAACTGTGCATATACGTTCATAATCACACACATAACTTATAACAGAATTAGGATGTTAATGACATTACTGGTAAAACTGGTATCGTAAAGCTTAATAACTAATGTGTTCATTTGCATAACGCTTTATACGGATGCACAGAATCTTTAAAATGAAAATGATCTTGTAAGTGCACATAACATCTAATTAAGACTAGTGATGCACTGTTATTGAAATTCTTTGGCCAATACGCTTTATTGTGGTCAATACCAATATTTAAAAACGACAACTTTTTTGCATTTAAAAACTTCTAACAACATTCTAATCCATATATGGACTGCTGTTAAAAAAACTGGACCGGTAATTCATTTTACACAGCAACAAAGCAGGTAAATGAGACATGATGAATACTATAAACATATGTTTACAGTAGCATTTTATTTTCTAATCTAAAAGAATTTAACTACAAGT
Source organism: Prochilodus magdalenae (assembly GCA_024036415.1). Lineage (NCBI taxonomy): Eukaryota > Metazoa > Chordata > Actinopteri > Characiformes > Prochilodontidae > Prochilodus > Prochilodus magdalenae. Next base: position 45,929 of record JAMWET010002745.1, on the reverse strand, counting down.
ATAACTTTACAGTCAGCACCGTCAGATATTTAGCTTGAAAAACTCACCGGTATCCGCGCATATGCAGCTAGCACTCGCTTGTGTTCCAACAAACTCTATATATACAAGGTGCTGCTCCACCTCGTATCTGTGCTTCTTTGAGATGGGAGTTTCCAGGATGGGAACGCTTATGACCCACACTTTCTCCAGATAGACATGTAAATGTCAGCACGGGGGCGAAGTTAAGGCCAAAATTTATCGGTTGTAATATCGGTCAAAATTCCAACATTAGACTAATGACGATAACTGAAAAAAATCCATATATCGGCCTCTGATATATCATGCATTACTAGTAAAAACTTACAAACCGTCTTTACAGACATTTAAATTAAAGTGATGTTACTGATCTGCTCTGAACTAACGCATTATGTGAATGAATATATTAGGATTTATGGCATTGGTCTCAACAATGTTAAGAACAAGGAAAATCTACACACATTTCTACATACACTTTAACACAGAATATCTCTTTGTGCTATTAAGCCATTCTGTGCAGTGTTATACCAGTTTATGTGTGTACTTATAACCATTTATGTACAGTTACAAAAGTTTACTTCAAGCATTATAAGACAATACAAAGGCTTTATAGAGCTTTATGAATATACTTGTAATGCATTATGGATGCCTGACTCATAGAAAGTGTTACCACACAGCTTTAAGAAGACTTAATAATTTGGGCACATTTACATTGTTTCCCTAGATCATGAAATTTGAACACACAGTAAAGCAGATATTATATTTAAAAAATTACAGAAAATAAAAACAACAAAAATGAAGACACAAGGCTTTGCCCTGGTAGACAGGTTATCAGGAATCGACAGATCTTGACCTCAAGGTCGAAACTAAAGCTTTGTGGCTCGAATTATAGAAATATGTTTATTGTGCATATATTGTATCGACAATTACAAAGCATGTGAGTAAGACGTGGCATGACCAGTCTCCTTTTCTTCTATTATAGCAGTCAAACCAGAGAAACAAAGTGATATAGCCAGAGAGAGTATTTTCATCATCTGATCCCTCTGACTCACCTCCATCTTCATCAGGCTTTGATCAGTCGGATGCCGGTTTGCTATTGGGACTGCTGAAGATAAGTGTGCTTGTGTTGAAAGCTGGGCCATCCTTTTAAATATCATGTATTTTAAATGCTCCTCCTGATAAAGAATGCTCTTGTGTTCACCTGTCGTGGAAACTGAAGACATGCTTACACAAATTCTTTCTTCCACTCCACTCTGAACTTCCTTATCTATTGTTGTTAACTGCTCTGCTGTCAGCACTGGCAGTAAAGATATCACTTAATAACCCATTCACAGCAACAGGTTACAAAGACAGAGTCTTCTAGAAGTTGTCACATGCTGTCACAGTAGCTACAGTGGTGGCAATGTGAACAATTTAAAGTTAGTAAATTTGGTGCAATTAGTTCTGTGTCAAACTGGCTTCAGATCTCACACAGAACAGTACAGTAGTAGTTTAGTTATTAATGGTGGAATGTAATAAATAACAATAAGTGGCCAAAGGCTCTGCACTTAGTGGCCAAAATGTAAAATATGTATCCCTGCTATATATAACTGATTATAGTTTTACTTTAGACTTGTTTTGTACTATTCAGTTTAAATATATACATAGTGCAATCTTATAAGTACATTAAAACTTTTATTTGTATATTGTACCCTGTACATTTAGCCCCTGAACACATAATTAGTTGGGTGCCAAAAAGCTTTTACAAAAAATCATATGTCAGATCAAAAAGCTGTATACAAGCAGACCATTCCCAATCAATCCCTAATTAATAAATATCTGAATATTTTGAAAATGTAAAAATAAATATAAATAATAACAATAAATCAATAAAAAGAACAGATTCTATGGACATAATAATCTAATCTTGCAGATTTACAAACTGCAAAGTAAAGTCCATTTAGCTCCTGTTAACCTGAATATAACTGTAAATCAAACTGAAAATGAATCATTTTTGCACGCGTGTTTATACTTAGCTGTGTAATGCTTGCGTGCTCCTCACCTGTCTGCTCCATGTGGTGGTGGGCCTCTGGGTTTGTTGACCTTCGCGTAGAGGCCATTGAGTGGGTCTTCTGCAGAGGGCTCATGGCTGTTAGCGGGCGGGTGTGCAGATCTTTGGGGTGATGGACTGCGGTTTCCGTACAGGGGCTGAGACGGGCTCAGACGTTCTCTGAAGGTGTTGATCCGGGCGTAGTTGGGGTCTGCATCATCATCTTCAACATCAGGAGGAGCAAAACGGTCTCGTGCCTGCCGGTCTCTCAACTCCTGGTGCTTAGCTTCAATCCTGCAAAACAGCAGTTAAGACTCTTAAACTCTTTCCTAATATGGCACTTACTATGCTCCATTTATGCTTACTTCAATGACACGTAATGTCACATAGGAAGCTGTATTATGGCTCTATTTTATAGAGTGCATTGTGCCAAGAAGTCTGATTTGTCTAAACGCATGTCCACAAATTGTAGATCTCTGTGTTTTGTGTGCTTATTGTCATTGCTTATTCTTCTCTATGTAACTACTGTTCCTTTCATTTTGCAGCTCTTTTCAATAACTCCCGACTTCTCTCTTAACCTCCTGTTTATCGCCTGGGATGATGATGTGCGATTTCACAAACTTTTCACAAAGTTATGCTGACGGGGATGTTTCCAGTCTTTGCTATAGCTCTGCAGCTTCTTCCCCTTCGAGTGATATTAACTGTAGTCCTTGAGAAGCTAGTTCACAAGATTGCTTTTTATCAATAGCAATCTCACAAGTCTCATATGTCATAAGTACAATGAAGACTAATATGTCAAATCTCTATTCTGTGAAAGTCAGGATAATAAAATGATCTATCCATTCATTCATTCATTTCAAATGCCATGGCATTCAAAAAAAGTTGTGCCATGTTTATCTCTGTGTTACATTACCTTTCCTTTTAGCAACACCTCTGCCTTTCTTCCTTACACATATTGTTCAGCTTCAAATGCCTTTATCACATTTTAAGCTTCATAATGTGGAAGATTCTCTCTGATTATGCAGCCATGCCACTGTAACATGTGCGGAATATGACTTGGCATCATCATGTGGAATTAAGTAGGGATCTCCCTTAAAAAGACACCATCTAGGAAGCCCCATAAGATGCATTACATTGCGTCTACGTTTTTCAGCCTTAATGATGAAGCTTGAAAGTTAAACTGGGATGTGAGCAACACTTTTACTCCTGATAGGAAAGCTTTCAGATATCAAGTTTTGCTCTCAGTGTGTTTCTCTTTTTTCCGTGAGATCCACAGACACCACAGCTGGCTGGAGACGTGTGAGAGCAGAAACAAGCTCTGTCAATAACGGAGCTTTTGACTAACCATCCTGGACCATATGGAGGAGAACAGCAGGCAGACATGGCCACCGTTCACACATGCTTTATTTTCTGCATTCCCCTCTCCAAAAGCCTCAGCAAACAGAATGCAAAATAATAACTGAGAAAATATGTCTCCAGACCAACTAAATTTATCTTAATCCAGTCTACCTGCTGCAGAGGAGAGGGGGAGAGGGAGGGGAAGAGCAAGAGATGAGGCGAGAGAGAGAGAGATAAGATCTCATAAGATCTCAGTTTGTTTTAGTCTGCCAGTTATATTGCTTTCTTATTATATCTTATTTTTTCATAATAGATAGAATGACTGAAAGATGACTGTTCATTAAATTACTTCTTCTTTCATATACTGTAATTCTTATTGCCTTCCAACCCCACATTCTCCGCCAGCAATACTTTAGCTGAAACTACCACTACTGATAAAGTCTAGAAGACGTTCATCTAATAATAATATTATTTGAACAGCATTGCACAACACATACGCTTCTATCATGTCTAGTAAGAGTATGCAGGTAAAAGGAGACTATGATGCTACTTACTTTCATGTTTACTGTACATTATAAAATATATGCATTTTACAATGCTTATTTTTTCTTATTAGAGTTGAAAGGAAATACATGCTGCGAGTCAAATACAGTTAATCCTTTATGCATATTTGCCAATATCAGACATTCTGGCAAACTGAACAGTTTCCACTGTTCTATTATAAACCCTCCAACCTGAAACCGTTTACACCTTTTATTTAAATGTGTTTGTCGTCTAAGAAAACTACTCAGTAGTGTTAATGATGCTCACCAAAAATAACTCAACACAGCAGACGTGTTTTAACGACAGAGAGGAAAAAAAACACCTACAACAACACATGCTGCCTTTTTAATCTATCGTCCAGCTGCACAACAGTGTATGATGTACTGGTACATATGCAGACTGTTTCATGCCTTAACTGTAGTTAGGATATCAAAAGCAAAACAGCTGTAGGAAGAAAATGTACAACAGACTGACCACAGACAGCCTTACCTTTCTCTCTCCTCTTTCATTCTCTCCAGCTCTTCCTCACTCAGCATTTCTGAAGTTTGCTTCGCCAGGCTGGTCTTACTCTCTGCTTTACTCTTCTCCTCTTTCTTCTTTCCAAACCTGAGAGTCAGAAAAGAGGATAAACATTAGAGTTACAATTCTGCAACTGCTGATTTTAGCTTTAGTTTTCAGCTGTTTCTTAGCTAACTTTATCGCATTTATAACGCATTTTTCTATCTACTTCTATGAAATGTGTTTATTAATATGTTTATTTTATGAAATATGTTTATTATATCTTTAGTATTTTATCCTCATTGTGTTTCATTTTTTTACATCATCTTTTATATTAACGTAACCAAACAAAATCCATCACACAGCATGCTTTCAGAAGTGTTAGTCCAGCATTTTGGTTTGGTCAGTTCAGACTTGTGGCTTGTGTTAGTTTGTCTGTTTGGCATCCTTCTCTTAAATATTACACCCACAGTTTACACAGTACTGTATTTGCTAACCAGAAAGACCACTTCCAGAAAGACCACTTCCTGTTTTAAGTGTGTTTTGACTCAACACAACTGTTCCTGTCCTTTAAATGTTTCGTTTTCATCATTATCAGTTCACTAAAACAGAAACTCAGTATTGCTGTAACACCTAGCGATATACCAGGACAAACAATGCATCTCTCAGGATTACTAAATTTTACGGTGTGTGTGGAGACATTCTCCTAACATGCATCATCTCTGCCTTAGTGAACACATCAAACACACTACAGCTCCTGTGGGGTGTTGGGGTCTCCCTTCCTGTGTTCTACCATAGCACAAACACACGAAGCGTACTACATTACCAGTCCAGTAAGGTCATATGAATGCATTTATTTCCTAAAATAAATAAGAATAAGTTAATAAATAAGTAATAGGGAGACAGACCTCCCTGTACTGCAGTGTCAAGCCTTTGGTCCTTTGGCTTTACACTAGAAGTCAGAACATTACTGTGAGGATTTGATTGCATTCATATAGCATTAGCAAGGCACACCAACTCCTTACAAATTGGATCCCATCGCTTCAGACAAAACAGTTCTTGCTGCTCCATTGCTCAGTGTTGAGACAGCTTATAGCCCTCCAGCCATGGTACCAGTGCTCGGTAACTCTGGGCTCAAGTGCAGCTGCTCCAGCATGGTCAGTTTTATTGGCAATGCATTTCTAAAGAGTTTATAAACCTTTATAGGCACAGCTGAACACACAGAATACCTGATGTGGGAGCACCTTAAAGTAGTTGAATTCACTAATTAGAAGGGTTGTCCAGATGCCTTTGTATGTAGTGTAAATAGGCTGCTTCTCTGCCACTTTCAGGTCACTGAATAATCATGGATGTGTTATTTCAAAGCTTTGACATATTCCCTTTTATTCTAGAGTAATGAAAGTAAGGAAAAATAAGGATGTTCATAACATCCATTGAGTGGCACTGAATGAAAGGGAGGCCTTGGTTTTCTGCTGCTCTTCAGCACAGCAGGTAGCTCTCATTTTATGAATCATATCAAGAAAACATAATTACAGGCTCAACTATCAGTAATGAAAGTGAAAGAAAAGGCAAAAGAAGGGATGGCTGGCACTTGCAATGTGAATTTTAGACTGGATAAAGGCAGAGAGAAGTTGAGACATGACAACAAATCAAAGGATGACTGAATAAATGAGCACATGAGTTAGCTTACATGTCTTCCCCACAACCTACAGCTGAAACAATACACAAGTCAGCTAACTTTGGCTTAGTGTGTGGGTCACATGAGTGTGTAGAAATAAAAAACGGCTACTCCCCGCACTCTGTATGTCTGACACTCCTGAAAATCAAACTGCAGCAGTGTTTACTCTTTAGCGCCTCTTGGGGCATTAGGGCTGATTTAGAGTGTTCTTCTGACCATAAACCTAGAACCAATGATCTGTTCCTAGATCAGCACTGATACTCTTTATGTATTCAGGCCATGTCCAAAGGAAGAGGGCAAATCACCTCTGCATCTGATCCCAGGTCAGACCATCCAAGCCATATCAGCAACTGGAAATCTACCCACAACTTCTCCTCCCGTTCAGCTTTTCTTTAGTCATGCAGGATGAATCACTCACCAACCCTGCCTCTGTCTCCAAACACGATCCACACAACAGACATGATGGTGCCAACACACTCAATGATTTGCCAATAGGAAGCAAGTTTTCTCCAAAACACAATTAAGGCAGTGAGAAGATATGAGGCTGAGACCGTCAGCTAAATGTGCTGTCCACCCTTCAACACCAAGACTGACCATAACGGGGAGGGCAACAGTGCAGAAGATAAAGTCAGAACTAGGAGTGATTTAGTGACGTGTGTGCAGGGTTTAAAACGCACAATACACTGCGTCTGCTCAATGTACAGCACCCTCAACCTAAAACACCCTCCTGCATCCCTGGGGCAAGAAGTAAAACCCATCATTCTAGGCACTCTCATGGAAACCTTAAATGTCAGTTGGATATCTGGGGTGCTTTCTTGTGTCTTATCATATCTTGATGTTTGCAGCTCTAGCAGCTCTAGGTGTGAAGGTTACACTGACCTCACGAGACAGTGAGAGACAGACGGAAGCTGTCTCAGAACAGCAGAAGCCTAGGATTCACCAGTACATCATATACCATTCTGAGGGTCCAGTGCAGGATTTTACAGTCACAGAGAGGGCCTTGTATTCTACCAGCCCTGACTCACATGTGTTCAATTCCAAGAGAATCATCTTTTTCCTCTTCTTCACAGATATCCTACCATTATACAGCACACTACTCACCTCCGCTTTTTTCCACTGCGTCCTGTGTGCTCACTACTGTTTCATACAAGCCACTCTCACGGACACACACACACATAGAGCACAGAGAACGTCCAAATGAATCATCACACAGCAGCTGCAGCAGTGCTTAAGCTTCATGTTCAGAATGATCACAGTGAGGGAATAATTATAAAACTGTTCTCCTGACTACAAACACAACAATCAAACAGAACAGAAAAACACGATCTATGAGCTACACAAACTACAATTAAACCTGTCCACTGTGGAATATGCAGTGATGAATAAATAACACAGATAACACAAATAACAGTGTTACACAGAGCTGCTTTCACCAGATGCTAAAGCAACACACGATGCAAAAAGATTAAAGGTAGAAATACTTAAGATGTGTTATTATAAATATCTATTCAATTAGAAAAGGCTAATGCTAGCCAAACAACCTGACAGGATGCTTTATTATACAAAAGTCCTAAAGAGCCCTTTTGATTTCCCCATGAGGTCCACTTTAACAGTTTTGTAGCACCAAAAGCAATTATACATTTTAGATCCCTATTTCCCATTCTTTCATTATCCCTTATAATTAAATGGGCTATTTGTGTTACTGTGCCTTTAAGAGAGCTATATGGAAATAAGCTCTACTGTGGTGGCAATCCTATATTAGGTTTCATTTAAAAGCAGTGTGGGCTGAAACACTCCCTATACCGTTTTATAACTTCGCTTTTTTGAGTGTGGACTGCATGGTCTAGGGTGTGAACACTACATTTGCATACCTACCACCAGTCCTGATTTTTGCTGCACCTACTTCAAAACTACCTACTTCAAACCTTTTGGAATAGATGACCATGCGCTAAAGATCCTATCAGACACGCATCACCTACCACTGTGCTGTGCCTAACACGTTATAAATGAGGAAATGGTCTCTAGTTTAAAAATGAATGTGAATATAATACTCAAAATGGCGTCCGTCTACAGGGACCATCCTGCTGTTTAAGAAAGTCTGCTCATTGGCTGCAGGGCAAGCAGAGGTGTTGACAATTGGCCATTTTCCAATAGCCCAGAAAATGTTAAGTCTAATCATGTCAGTATTTTGAAAGGTAAAGTTGTATTTCTTTATTGACATGTTTAAAGAAAAACGGTTGATAATATTCCAACCAGATGTATTAGTACAAGGAAACAAGTGTAAGGTCCTGCATGAGTTTAAATATATGGGTCATACTGAAGCCACAATGGTCTTATAAAGAGGAATGTACAGAAATAGTGCATTTAGGCTTCTCCAGTAAATGCAATAGTTCTTATCATGCTTCTTTATAAGAATGTTAGATTAGATTTTACAGTTAGATTTTAGATTTATTAAACTATCTTAAACTATTTATTAAACATTTATTAAAATATTTACAAAACTATTAATGGATATCTCTATTTTTCCTCATATACAAGCTACATTTGCTTTCTGTGCATTACACAAACAATGGCCAACATAATATTTACTTACATATACTTATACATCTGATTTAAGATCAGAACAGATCAGCTGTTTTCTCTGACCTGCAGTTTGCCCTTCGGCTAGGTGAGACTGTTCTTGCCATTCACTGTGTTGTAAATCGATTCACTGACTGTATATTTAGTAGTAATGTATAGTAAGTCTACCCCGGTAAGCACAGAATGACTAGCTAGGCAACCTACCTGTTTGCATTCAACTTTGTTAGGGTCCTTAAAAGTTTAAAATTCTCCCACACCTTAGGCTTCTTCTGAGACCTGATTATAGCTAGCCTGACTTACCAAACACTCCACGTCAGGCTTCAGCCTCTCTCATCGGGTAATCAACCAGGCCCAGTATCACATGGACCTTTTATGAACTATGGAAATTATACATATTAATGATTCCCATGATTTATAGTTTTTCACTGGTTTGTCAGCTCTGTTCATTTCTGCAACTTCCTGTCTGTTCTACCCTGATATTACACACACACACACACACACACACACACACACCTCAACTACTCGACTTAAAGAATATCAGTCGACTGAGAGGTCTCTGACAGATGAATGACCGAAGGGCCAGCTCTACCGTGTTGCACTACAGTTAAACAGGAATGTTTTGCTCTCTGGTCAGTGCTGTGCTAGTACTTCATATGTTACAGCTTGGTTTACGGTTTGTGTTATTAATAAGCACTTAATACGTACATGATGTGTTCAGAGCAGAATCTGCCTGATTCCCTTCACCACCACTGTTACACTACATTTCTCTAGAAGGTCATTTCACAGCGAACCAATGCAAATGACTTTGTTGGCATCTTAGTCACATAATTATACAGAAATTATGAACAATTATTGAAATTCTACTTTAACAGATTCTAAGATGTTTATTTACAGAGATTTTCACCACAGCAACAATAATCAGCACTGAATATGTGCATAAATCAATTACAACAAAAATATTAGATAAAACCTTATAATTCAAAACCCACGCACTGACAGTCACTCATACACACACACAGAGCCTCCGACCATCCGTCCTCGGGGGCTGTATCTGTGTGGATGCACAGAGTATCCACACCACTCTCATAACTTAATTACTATATTTATCTCATTAGACAGAAGCTATTTCATCGTGGTGTTTGGCATGCGACCGCAGCACGCCCATTCAGCTCCCTCATTAAGAGCAGCGCCTCTGCCGCCTGAATACTAAATAAACACTGCTGCAACTGCTGCAGCCTAAATGAAGCCACCACAGGAGGACACCATGCATATCAATAATACGCATGTCAATACGGGGGGCCTTGGGGGTGATGACCGTGTACACACTTGTACACACGCACTTGTATACAAGAACACTGCCAAGCACAATCAAGGAGACGGCTCGGCTCAATAAAGCCACAGACGGGACACGCAAAGGCAAATGTGTGTGTGTTCCTATAACACACCATAAAAGTCAATTTGCTGGACATGTGTAAGTCAGGATCAATCGCTGGGATACAGCAACTAAGATGACATGTTACACACAGCGACGTTCATGTTTGCCTAATTACGGGTGTGTGAGAAGCGTCAGGCTGGGCTGGGTGCCTTTCGCAGAGTGGCGTCTCTTTTAAACAAGCTTGCTGACACTAAGCCCAGAGTCAGAGGAGCGGCTGCTATCAAAAACGGAGGCTGAGCGAAGTCGAGCAAATGGATAAATAAAGGCAATAATTAGGCTGTCACAAGAGGGCCTGCTGCCGGCTTCAGCGCTTCAGAGAGAAAGCTTCAAACACCATTACACAGGCTGTCAGTTAACCAGAAAGAGACAGAAAGAGAAAGAAACAGAACCCACAGATATATTTTCTATATATATATATATATATATATATATATATATATATATATATATATATATATATATATATATATATATATATGTATTTATGCCTTATATTACCTGACTGACACAAAAGCATTGATTGGGGACATGAGTCATCCCATTAGTTCATGGTAACCTTTATCTTCCTTCCAAATAGCATAGACACTTGCCTGTGAGTGCAACTATTCATTTGATTAGTGCATATTTATTATATATATACACTATGTATGTATGTGTGTGCATATTCTTGTTCATTATACACATATACATAAATACATACATACATAGTATATGTAAAACCGAAAGAAAGACGGACAAAGAAAGAGACTAAGCATAAGAAAAAGACAGAAAAGAAAGAGAAGGAGGCTGCTGGTTTAAACACATAGTGAGTCATCCTCAGAGCTCTTGAATGATGTGCTAATACAGTCAGAGTCCTGTTAAACAGCTGTTTAGCTGTATATTGTAATAGACTGTCATGATCGTCTGTAAAATTGACTAACAGAGGAGTCAAGTGGAGCAGCTGATTATTGAGGGGCGTTAAATTCTTCATATCACTGCCCCCTGTCTGAGCTCAGCTCTACAGGAGCAGCCGGCCCGCAGACGACCCAGACTGGGCCTATTATTCACACACACGCACGAGCACGAGCGTGCACGCACACACCCACACGCACACACCCACACGCACACACACTCTCTCTCTCGACATACATTACTTTCTGACTGTCCTCACACACTTACTTTTTCTTTTCTCTTACTCATTCTGCCTCTGTTTCTGCCCCTGTTCACTTTTTCTCCTTGTTCATATTCTCTCCATCACTCCTGCTGTATAATACGTTTATGATATAGTAATAGGTATGTCATATATACAGCAGGCAAGAACAATGAAGCCATATGACTTTCTCTCTTTATCTCTCTCTGAGGTGGTGCTCTAAGCAAATCCGCATCTTCCACAGATATCTTTCCCTGAGGGCCAGAAAGAAAAGAGAGGAAATTCTTTCTTTTCATTCTAAACTAGTTTTCCACTCTTCACCCACTGAAGTAGAAAAGAGAGAGCTTTTATAAGAGGCTTTTCTCGCTCTCTTCCCCTCCGCTCTTTACCCAGCACTGACTGAAACCAGGGAAAAGGTGGCACAGAGTTAGACCCCAAACCTCTTCTACAGACACACACACACACACACACACACACACACACACACACACACACACACACACACACACACACACACACACACACACACACACACACACACACACACCACAAATAAGGAAACAATTAGGGAACAAAATGGGCACAAAAAACTATACAAACCTGTAAAATGTGTAAAGTATATATATTCACTGTGTTCATATAAACAAACTAACTAATACATAAATCATAAGGACTGAAAGAAGTTAATAAAACATCAAGAACTTTAAGGAAGTTATAATAATAACATTAACAAAACATTAATAGCACAATAACAATTCATTAATAATGTGTCATTGAATTTACCTGGCACTTGTGGTAGTGCCTGGCTACATAATAGAATCCATGACTGTAGCCCTCTCACTCAAACACATCCCTGGTTGAATTTGAAGTATTGTCTTTTAAAGCAATGCCCTCCGTACCTGAAGCAGACCGTGTTGGACAGTGCTGGTGAAATCCCTACAGTCAAATCAACAAAAGCAACCTCAAAGCGGAAACCTACGGTCCCCAGGGAAGAAAACCCATGAGTAGTGACAAAGGTGACACGGAACCAATGACGTGTAAACAAATATCACATGTATATGGTTGCATTGGAGCCAGTCCTATGGAAAATAAGACAATCTAAAAAAATTTAGTCACACTTTTCGGGTGCCGTACAAAAGACTATATGACATCTACATAAGCTTGTCTTGACACTAGACATAACTCTGCATATATGGTTGTAAAAGTGTCAACTGTCAAAAGAAACTGCTGCTCCCTTTGATCAAAACTGGTAAATACATTCCTTACAGCCAAAGACGCCTGCTGGATTAAATAAAATGTATTTTGTAGGTAACGTCAGGTGTCATGACAAGCTTATGTAGGTGTATTGTAGCCTAGATCGGCACCCTGCTGTAGTGTGTTACCAAGAGAGAGCAACCATTTAATGTGGCAACAAAGATAATAAAAGCTTTATCAAAAATAAAATAATTATAAAGTATTTAATCTGTTTTATACACCATGTCCAGACAGTATTGGACATGTTCATCATACCAGGTCCAAAACAACTGAATAGTCAGGGCCCCCTTGAAACTTACTTCAGTAAGTTTGACAGCAATGCTAAATCAAACACTATTAAACACAAATAAATAAATAAAACTGAAAACAAAACCACAAAATATCAAAACAAGAGGGAAAAAGACTTGAGAAACACCATCCTACAGATTCGATGCACTGTGATACTGAGTAGCCAGTGAAAGCTAAGCTGAAAACGTGTTGTGTGCATGTCTTTAGTTAGTGTAAGCTGGGAGGAGCAGTGTTACAGGGCACCTGCAGACCAGGGCAAAGCTAGCCTGCTTTAATTATCTCTCCCTGCAGCCTCTCCATATTCATTACACACTATTCCACGGAGACACACTCACATACACGGAACATAAACACACACACTCTCTCTCACATTTACAAAGATGCTCATAAACACGTTCAGCAGGAGAGGGAGATAAAAGGGAGGACAGCGGTTAGCTGATATGTTCCTGGGCATATTTGTGTGAGCCTGTGCGAGAGCGACAAATAAGCAGTGAGGAAACTGAAATTTCCTTTCATTTCTTCTGCTTCTCCCTCTCCTTTTCATCAACGTTTATCCGACAGAGGAGTGGGATTGCTGCCGGATTCAGAGCACAAATGAGATTAGCCCCGGATGGGGTGATGTCACAGCTCTGACCTTTGCGACTGTCCACTGCTCCCGATGGGGCACAGCTGAAATAATGAGAGCCGTTTCCATAGCAGCTTAATAGGTGCCAGTTGTAGAAATGGAGCGAGCCAATCAGAAGATGGCCAGATAGAGCCAGGCTAAACACTTTCTCTCTCTCTTTCTCTCAAAAAGCACCCACTTCAGTGACTTAACATTAATGACAAGTCAAACTGTTCACTTGCAAAGGTGCCAACTAATATGAAGTCATTAAGAAAAGAAAAGAAAAGAAAAGAAAAGAAAAGAAAAGAAAAGAAAAGAAAAGAAAAGAAAAGAAATCCTATAATAATTGGGCTGGAAAAACACTTGAAACATATCAATGCAATGGATTAGACAATGGAGAGCCATTGAATGATTCAGAGTGCTCTGATTGGCAGAGAGGTGCACTCTAAAGGAGCTGGGGTTCTTCAAGCAGCCAATTAGCAGCTGATTCTGATGAATTCATTTGCATACTCTCCAGTAATTAGAGGAAACAGGCGAGTGCATGCTGAATATTCAACAGGCGAGCGCACACAGCACTGCATGTTCCTTTGCTAATTAGCATAAAACACATAGCCGTCTAACACGCACACCCATCTGCGCCACACAGAGGCCACAACACACACACACACACACACACACACACACACACACACACACACACACACACACACACACACACACACACACACACACACACACACATTCTCACCTTCAAATATATAAATAAATAAAGGCTTATGACCAGGTGAGCTACAACTGTGTCTCATAACAAAAGCTCTTTTAAATATGAATACATAGTAGAATCAAGTGGTCAACAATATCTCAAATGCTGCTACACGGTATGAATATTTTTGCATCATTAACTACCACAGTGTTTTATTATTCTGAATATATGCAGAAGAAGAATAAATGCAACTGAAAGAGTGCGGTACTAAGAGGCAGCATAAAAGTCTGGATTCTAACATTTACTCCTCCTCTCCTACCGTCATCACAATAACTTGATTATTCTGCATTTAATTCTTGATTATTAGAGCCGGGCTGTAATATAGAAGAGTCGGCAGGTAGAGAAGATAACTTGTAATGAAAGTCTCAGTCTGATTCCAAGCCCTGAAGCATGGCTGTCTTTTTTCAGGCAGCTAGACAGAGGAGAGACAGAGAGAAGCTCACGCTCAAAGCACAGTCTCTGTCTGTTTTGTCACTGCAGAATGCATTTATTCAGCATCTTAAACCGTTCTCTGATGTCTACACAGAAGGTATGTGCCTTTGGTCAGGGTGAAAAACGTCCAGATGTAGTGGTACATGTCCATTTACACCCCACCATTGGGGCCTAGAATAAAACAAGCAGTTCTCCCTTTTATGGTGAGCTCATGAATAATTTGATGAGCTCTGCTTTAATTTGCTGGCTTTCAGCAGGACACTGCGAAGATGACCACACAGAAGCAACACAAACCTCTGTGGAAATGAGCTTGGTGGTCATACCTACACTAGCTACTTGCTTTGACACACTAGCATTTGAATCCACTACACAAGGTAATTTAGGTTTTCACTATAATACTGTCCAAAGTTTAAATTACACAGAAGCCACTGTTCAGAGTCCAAAGTTTAAGAAACTGTTCAGAGTAAAATGAGCACAGCAAAGAACTAACGCTGACAGTTTGGTTCTTTGAAAAGGTAAAACGTGCCTACATCCCCTCACAGGGGGGCCAAAATAAACTGGAAGGAGAACGTAGCCTATGAAGTGTATATAGATATTAAAGTTACCGAGTCTGCAAAGTATAACACCATGCCTCCATCACTAGCACAGATCTTGCCATTATTGTAATTATTTCCTTAGCTTTTGGCTGTTTGGCTGCTGTCCTGTAGCGGTGGGAGTGTTTGAGGGGGGAGGATTCTCTCTCCGGGCCTGCAGGATAATGATGATGAAAGCTAAGGAGAGCAGGGCAGAGGTGGCTTAATGGCACCCCAGGTCCAGCACACAGGAGCTGGGCTAAAACACACCACACACACACACAGAGGAGGAGGGGGGCAGAGAGCGAGAGAGTGAGAAAGAGAGCGAGAGAGGGAGCGCGAAAGAGAGAGGGAGCGCGAAAGAGAGAGAGAGCGCGAGAGAAAGAGAGAGAGAGAGAGAGAGAATAAGAGAGAGAGAGCGAGAGAGAGAGAGAGAGAGCGCGAGAGAGAGAGTGAGAGAGCGCGAGAGAGAGAGAGAGAGCGCGAGAGAGAGAGTGAGAGAGCGCGAGAGAGAGAGAGAGAGAGAGAGAGAGAGAGAGAGAGAGATCCAGCACCGCAGCCTATCTGTTTTGAGATAGACAGGCA
Source organism: Prochilodus magdalenae (assembly GCA_024036415.1). Classification (NCBI taxonomy): domain Eukaryota; kingdom Metazoa; phylum Chordata; class Actinopteri; order Characiformes; family Prochilodontidae; genus Prochilodus; species Prochilodus magdalenae. The sequence continues at coordinate 30,186 of JAMWET010002745.1, read as the reverse complement.
GGAGACAGTGGAGTAGAGGCCACAGCAGGTAGAGAACCTATAGCATCCAGATTCAAACTGATTCACCATCTCCCATCTTCTATCCACATACACACACAGGAAAAACAGAACTGTTAAAAATAAAAAGCAAGAAAGAAATAATAAAAAGGGCAAAAAAGAGAAAAAGTAAAGAGATAACACAAAGAAAAGGAAAAATAAAGGGTTAATTGGGGGGCAGCACTAAAAAGAATGTCTGAGAAGAAAAGATAAAGAAAAGCACGAGGTAAAACAAAAATGGACAGAATGAAGGAAGAAGGGAAGAAAGAGAGCAAAAAAGGAAAACGCTAATGAGCATATGCTCAGAGGAGGGATTGAGGTGGGATTAGAGGAGGGCTTTAGCTGGGCCAGCGCCGGGCCAGGTGGACACCACTTCATGAAAAGGGCTGAGAGCTTTAAGAACTTCCACCCAGGCGCTTCTTAAAGACGGAGAAAGACAGAGAGTGGCAAAAAAGGGAAATCTGTTCTTCTATGGCTCACATGCAGAAACGGACATAGCTTCAGGGTTTGAGGGATTTTTGTCCAGTTGAGTGGAACCAGAGGCCCCAAGGAGGGGTTACGGATGCCAACGGCCACTCTTACTGAAACATGTGTGTGTATGAGCGAGTGAGAGACAGAAAGAAAGAGACATCGTAAGACCATAAAAGGCCCCTTTCGCTTCTTTTCAGTGTCAGTGGACTCCGCCCCACATCACTGGCTCTGTAATTATAACACAATGAGCTGCTCTATTAGGAAGACCATCATTAAAGCAAACGCTCTGACAACGCTGAGCTAACACTGGCCCAATAATCGCTGCGACACTGATCAAATACAATACGCTTAATTAAAAAAGAGGTGGACACTGGCTGCACAGTGGAACCGAGGACCACGTATAGCGTGGGGCACTTACAGTCTTTTCAGACACACTAGTAAAGTGACAGGATGCTTCTTTGTGTAATTTCCAGTAATTTTACACTTCAATAGAAGATTCTGTGCTTTTGACAGGGAGCACAATTAAACAGACCATTCGTATTCACTCAAACAGAGAGACCCCCAGGGTACAGGACAACTACACAACAAAGCCACTCTGGAGTCTGGGACTTGACCTGGATTTCACACTCACTCAAAAACCAAAGCTTGTACAATATACGCATATACACACCAACACACTCATCCTCTATTCATTAACATTAGCAGCCCTCAGTGAATTGGTGCAGCATGCCGTCTTAATCAGTCAGCGCTCTATTCTCATGTGAATATTAACATGCCAATCACATCTCTAGACCTGAGGGCTTTTCCCACCAACAAAACATCTCTCAGATGCAAATACAGCTTTCTGTCAGTCTCAGAGCGTACAGCGGTGCAACATGCTCCAATCGCACTGCTTCTTCTCCCAAAGCTCCTGGTAAATCTGGCGACGTTCAGCGAGTGGCAAGACTGGGATCGACTCAACTCTAAGCAGAGCCACTCTGGGCCAGACAGTATGTGGAAATGTGTGTACAGTCTGGCTCTAAAGCCATGAGGCCCTTTTATTGTCCCGTATTCTTGCAAAGGATCAAGCAGAATTACTGATGCTGGTTTCCTGCACGGATCTGAGGTGGGACAGGTAAGTGCACCTTCTTTTGGACAGATCAAAGACACATGGACGTCAGGCTAAAGCCAGGCAGGCTGGACGTAGTGAAGAAGGCCATGACCCCTCAAAGCCTCAACCCCAAAACATCAGAGCGGGACCCCAAGGAGGCTGCTTACCCTCTAATTGGTCCAAGTAGACACAATAGCAAGCATGTGAGTTCCAGGGAAGTCTATAAACTGACCACTTCTAGAGCCATCTGTCTATGTCCGTTCACCTGCTCGTCTCTCAAAAGTGCTTGTACCTTCCATCCACCCCCCAATTCCGGTCTCTTTCCCCTTTTCTAAGTTAGCTAAGAGGTGCTTAACCTCCCTAAGAGAGATCTTGGGTGAGATTTGCTTTAAGCATGCTAGAGTAATGGCAGAGGAAGCCAATCAATAGCTCTCTGCTTGATGACGGTCATTCAGGGCGTAATTGCGTAGGCTGCTTTTTCCTCCAATGGAATATAACTGCCTCCCTTTCATCTAGCAGCCCCCAGAAGACTACGCCATTACGGGCTTTGTCCAACCTCTAATAGCTCTCAGGTCTGGGCTCTATGCGACAGGTGGCCAATATGTAAGCTATAGATTATACAAAGTATACCATACGTGGGCCTTTTTTCACTAAAACAGCAGCTTATAGACCCAAAGTGCAGTGGCCTATGATCCGAGGTCTACATGACGAGTTGAACAAGATGACTTTGGGGAGACTGGTGACTAAACTGAAACGAGCTCTCTCCTCTTTACCGAGGTGGTGAAAAAAGCGCCATGTGGCGACAACAGGACTACAGCTGTACCGAGCATCTCCATGACAACCCGTTTGACGCCACACCTCCCACCACCGCAGCACCCGCCGTACCGCTCGAATACATTAGCAGCTTTCTACAGCGCTGACGAGCTAAAGCCTCATCACACCTCGTCAAGCAAGCTGCCTGCTAATTACATATAGAGACGCGGTCCCGGGTGGCTCCGAGAGACAACTGCACATTAAAATGAATGTTAGAGAGGTTGGCAGTGCTACCGCACATTAACAAGACTCTGTCCTTCTGCTCTGGCCATCAGGCCCAGGGCTGAGAGTTTGTGCAGGACAAGCTGCTCTGAGCATTGGTGGACAGTGGGAGAGAGAAAGAGATGGAGGAAAAAGAGTGAGAGAAAGCAGAAGGAGCAGAAGAAACCCCAGTCTACCCCATGCAGAAAGTGGTGTGGAGCAGAAGGACAAGGCTGGAAAGACAACGGAACAGACTGAGGAACAGAATGCCTTCCCTCTGCCTGGGTCCCTGCATCCTGCTTTTGTTCACCATCACACTCTGGAGCAGTTAACTTCTGAAGAACTCCCCCATACTCTCTTCCATCTCCTTCACTGCTGACTGGACCTTGTGGAACCCCTGAGAACATTTGTGCTCATGTTGTTCCATGCCTCATAGCGTCCCAAATGTTGCCCTGATGGCAGATGATTTTAACAGTGGTGCACAGTAGCAAAGTAAACGTAATTAGTTACAGTGCTTAAGTAGTTCTTCACTGAGCCACTTCTATTTTGAGGGACTTCTGACTAACTCCTAACTCCACGAGTCCTGTTGGAAAGAGGTTGGTTCTACCTAATGAAATCTCCTGCAGTGTTTTGTGCTTATGATCATTTGAACAGACATCAGTGTCAGACTAAATAATGACCTTCTATTAAGAGACTGGTGGATAAGAGCAGCACTTTTTACCTAAAATGAGCTGGTTAAGAGTCTTGTTCCAGAAATGGTAATAGGACACTAAAACTATAATACATCATGCTACATTTACTCTCCACACTTGAAGGTAAAACATTCTCAAGTGGAGGCCTAAAGGGAGGAATGTTTGGAGTAATATTTGACCTTGGGTATCTCTACTTTAATTTAACTTTACATTTTAATTGAACTATACAGGGGTTGGACAATGAAACTGAAACACCGGTCATTTTAGTGTGGGAGGTCTCATGGCTAAATTGGACCAGCCTGGTGGCCAATCTTCATTAATTGCACATTGCACCAGTAAGAGCAGAGTGTGCAGGTTCAGTTAGCAGGTAAGAGCACAGTCCTGCTCAAAATACTGCAATGCACACAGCATTATGGGTGACATACCAGAGTTCAAAATAGGACAAATTGTTGGTGCACGTCTTGCTGGCGCATCTGTGACCAAGACAGCAAGTCTTTGTGATGTATCAAGAGCCACGGTATCCAGGGTAATGTCAGCATACCACCAAGAAGGACAAACCACATCCAACAGGATTAACTGTGGACGCAAGAGGAAGCTGTCTGAAAGGGATGTTCGGGTGCTAACCTGGATTGTATCCAAAAAACATAAAACCACGGCTGCCCAAACGACGCTGTATTGTCCGCAGAAGGAGGCCCTACACCATACTAATAAATGATTGTGGTCTAAAACCAGGTGTTCCAGTTTCATTGTCCAACCCCTGTATTTTTGTGTACTATCAAATGATCAGTATGACTGCTGACAAAACTTTTCACTGACTACTGGTGATAGCATAATCCTTTGCAGGCGCTCCACTGAAAACAACGAAAGCGACTGTCCACCATCATAACGTAAATGCAGCATTATGAAGTCACTGTGAAGAAAACTTTCAAATGGCCTACAGGATCATAAATTCAGCTATGGAGTATCTGGTGATTGCAGAGATGACAGGGGAAAATACTAGAACCAATAAAGTTTATCATCTCATAAATATTCACACGCATGTCTCTGTCTAGTTCAAAATGACTTTTTCCTTTCCACCTTCTGACACTTGATTGACAGAGCATATCAATATAGCTTCCATAAATGAGAGAACGATTCCAGGAATCTGTCCGGTTTGAGGACAAAATCTATAATTCATTTGGTTGTGACTGTCTTCTGATCGAGTGGGAAATGTAAACAGACCTAGACAGCTAAGAATGAAGTTTATGCAATTTCTCTAGTAAAGGAGAGGAAACAAAACACCCTGGTGATACATGATGAACTGAGGTAGGATGTTTTTTAAAAAATGTATTAATTAGAAAAAGACGCCTCCCTGCTTTAGGCCTACAGTTTTGACGGATGAAGAAAAAAAAAAAAAAAAGACCCAAACCTTGAAAGTAGAACCACACTGAAAAATCCAAGCTAAAGGGCCTGGACTTCCTGGAAAGCCAAAGAACATCTTTTATGTAGGGCTTTCAAAACGTTCTTTGGGTTTTGTGCAGTTGAGGACATGGTCATTGAGTGAGCCCAGACTCCACCATTAAGCCGAATGTGGAGGTAAAGCCCACGAGGCGGAGGGTGTAATCATACTTACGCACAGAGCTCCACTAATCTGTCCTGTTCATTAGCACGCTGTGCGCAGTGTTAACATTAGCCACAGAGCCCCGTAATAGCACAAATTACACTGTCATCCTCCACCATAATCATCCTCCACTCCAAAGACATTAAAGCAAAGCAAGGCCTGGAAACTAATAGAGGGAGGAGGTGGGTAATGGCACAAAAAGAGGCTATGGAAAACACACAAACCTAATTCAAGCTACTTCTCTGATTTATAACTGCCCATGTCCTTTTCCAAATTACCTTATCAAGGACTTGCTTTGTTAATCATAAGTATACATCAGAGATGGCAAGGAACACAACTTCGCTAAATTGGGTTACCGGAGTCAGTACATCATCTGACTTCTGCACATGACCATACCTCTATCCAACGCTCTGATTTAGCCAGGCAGTGGAACCAAAAACATCCAATGATGGAATACCTGAGTTTAATATACTCTCATAATCTCATTATTGGTCACATCCTTTCTCCAATTTTTGGAATTATTTGATGTTCTCTGGGGCAAACAGCCTTCCCAGCATACACGTATAAATCTGCATCTCCATCTCAACCTTCAGAGATACCATCTGCTACATATGCAGCAAACCACACACAAAACACTCTTCCTTTCTACTGAGAGGGACACAGGAAACCCATGGCTCTATGTTCCTTGCACTCAAACATATCTTGCGAGAAGAGCCCTGCATGGTTTCACAAGGACACAGATAGAACTCTTAGTACAAAGTGTTTATTACATACATTTGAAATGTATTTCGAGTGATAAAGTAGAACATCAGCAAAAACTGCGACCCAAGAAGCCGGTATTGTCTCTTATACAGTGGGAGGCCCTCGATACTTTTGAAGGCTTCAAAGCAGGCCAAAACATTGAATTAAATGTATTATAAAATAAATATAAATTAAATGTATTATAGTAATATTCATCATGTTTTGTTATTTCACTGTTAAATTTAGGTTTGAAACAAAAGGGTTAAAATCTAGAAGCCTTTCTTTTGGTCATGACTGAGGAAGAATGGAACTGTAGGCCTAACGTATCAGATTAACCACTAACATATTTAGAACTGCTAGTGTAGCCTGACTAATGCACTTCAGTCAGTAAAAAAAAAAACTTTGAAGAAGGGAATACTGCAGCAGCTGTATGGGAGATCTCTCTAAGAAGTTACTGTAAATCTGTTTTAGATTTTTGTTGTAGATTAAACTAAATGTCTTCTACGAGCTTTAAATGTCTATGATAAGGGACAAAAAGTGTTATTGTGAATTGCCATTAACTTTGTGCTAACTTATTAATAGAACAGTCTCCAGAACTAGTCATGAGATACATTCCTGTCGCCCTGGTAGTCCCTTGCAAAGTGGGCTGCACAAGGTATTTAGAGATTTAAGTGTAATTTCAAACCCTATGGAGTGAAAAGGTTCCACTGGAAGGAAACTTCAAACTGAACAGGATGTAGTGAACAACGGTTCATACTTTACAGGAAACTCCATGTGAGTGTGGCAGTTGTCAAAGCATTTCACTGCCTCACTGCGGTATTAGCAGTGACATTAAGACTGGACAGGATTCTTGTTCTTCTGATATCACTATAACTCGTCCTTCACAGAAAGGAAGAATGAGCTGAACGTCTCCACAGAATACTCAGAGCAGTCTCGAGTAAGGGAGAAAGAGTATCACTCACAAACACACATAAGGGCAACACATGGCAAAGTGGCGGCTAAATCTGTCTCTGTCCGCAGAGGGTCTGCTGGACTTCAATGGCAAGCCACACACGGCCATGCTCTCTCTTCTTTGTACAAGAATAGGCTAATTCTGTAAGTACTTCAGCCAAGCTTAGAACCTGTACAACACAAATGAGTGGCTGTAAGCACATCCATAAACACATCTATAATGCAGGAGGGTAAATAAAGACTCTGCTGCGTTTCTTCTAATGGCTAGAAGTCAAATGGATCTGCTGAGAACCAGAATGCTCACAGATGCACCCACAGATGTGCTCAACAGCATCATATAAAAACTGTTAACGTCCCACATTTTTTACACCATTTAAATCTCCAGCTGCCCTTTACATCGTATGGACATTTCACCATAAGCAGGATATAAATACCTGGAATGAAGTCTAGTGACATTGACCTGGTTAAGAAAATTAAGAAAGTGTTTTCCTTTTCATTACAGACATATGAGGTTTTGATCTGACAGCCAAGACATACAGAACAACATTCAGAACTGCCTGGATACCAGAGAAATACTGAACCACTAAAATGCAAAAAGAGAGGGTTGAGACCACTCATTGATTTATTAATGATTATTGATGATGGTCATGAATTCAATAAGGACTTAATGTTTTTCTTTTCCTCTTTGTTTGGACAAACACTTTGTAGGAGGAAAACAAACAGTATAAACAGCATAACAGGTGTCGTAAACACATTTAATGGTGAGTAGACTATAACCAATAACAACTAAAATTAAATTATTACATCAAGCCCAATGCACTTTTGTTATTTAAGTTCCAGAAAAAAGAGTAAAATATGATAAATGTTTGTTTGATACTAAAACTTGGCTTATAGATTTATCTTCCAGCAAGGCTTGAATGAAAAATCAGACAAATATGATTCAACACAGCTTAAAAACCAATCAGACCTGACAGCTCTCTGTCCACCACTCCTGGCCAGCTCCACCCCTCATACAGAACTACAATCATTATCCAGCTTTTATGTGTGTTACTGGATAACAAACAGACATGCAGAGAACAAATGGACAAGCAAATGGACAATTAGCGAAACATGAATGAAAGAACAAACAAATGAACAGACTACAAGCAGCTACAGAAAGGGGGTCTGGCTTTACAGCATTTGGCCATGCTGGTTTAGTTTTGGCATGTTAAGTTTCTCTGAGTCTGAAACTATTTTACATGGGCTTGTGATTGGTTAGCGATAACAAAGGCCCAAGACGGTCTTTGCATATGCATTTTGTGGCCTAGAGGACTTCATTAGAAAACACAGGTTTAGGCTTCCCTGGGGCTTTAGGGTTTTAGAACATGGGAGAACTGGATCTGTCCAGCAGAAGTGGCAACAGAGCTATTTTCTGTTTTTTGTTTTGCCAGTATCACTTGAAGATGTGTACCAGTGGGGGGGAAAAGTACCACAGTGACTCTTAAAGAAGCATTATAAAGCTGATTGAGGTTCAATGGCTATGCTGTGCGTGGAGTCTCTAAAACAGCTTGGAGCTCTGAGCAGTACACAAGGAGTAAACAGAACAGACCACATGAGCAACTGTGAACCAAAGACATTAGTGTTACTGCTTAAGTATTATATATTCTTAGTAGTACTAGAAACTCAGACAAAGAAAGACTGTTTAATCTCTATTTTTCTCTTTGGCAGAAATGTTACTGTTATACAAAATGTTGTTACTTAAGTGTAACATTAACATGCTATTGCTTTTTGTTTTCTTTTTCCTGTAAAGTTACTGTTTTGGGAGTTTCTATTCTTGTCTGTAAAGTCCTACTGTAAACCAAAATCTTTCCAATTCATAAAAACTACATAAGAACTACTTTTTAATTCCTCTGCTGCACAACTCTACCGGCCCTCTGAAGTCATATTTTGGGCTTATTAGACCTTACTTAGCCACATCCAACTAGTATCATTACCAAACTTCTACTTGCACTGCTTAACAGAACAGTTTGCAGTTTCCAGCCTCTGTTGTAGCTTCAGCACAGCCAACAGGGGAGTAGTTGGAGTGCCTGGATAAGTTAATTGCTTTTAATCACAAATATGAGAAAAACTGCACCAGCCCTGAGTTCACACAGGTTTAGTTTTACTCCTGTTTCTGATTGGTTGCCTGGTTGCCACATTGCCACGCAAAGTGCAGAGCTCATCAAAGGCAGTTCAGTAGTAGAGCGGGCAGCAGTCTCAGCCATTGGGTGTAACAAGACAGGTTACTACCATTTCACTACCATTTGCGCTTCTGCGTTAATGAATGCTGATGTGTGAGAATGATCTACACCCATTTTGAATAGGAGACAGTTCCAGACTCCAGACAGGCCAGTCTAGCACCTTCTACCTCTCATAACGAAGCCATGCTGTTGTAACACCTGCAGAATGTGGCTTAGTGTTAGCATATAGCAATAAGCATGACAGATTATATGACATACACGGGCTTCTTAACTTTAACCATCTAGATCATTACCAGTGTAATGTTTATTGACAACATTACTAAAAAGGCCATGTGGTGATATGCAACACACAAACATGTAGTTGTTTAATGCAGTTCCATCAAAGAGGTTAAAGGTCATGAACATTCAAGAGCAGCTGTCAGCCAAGATTTCCCCAGATTCCCTGAATCCTTTGACGTGCCTCAGTCTTTTGGTGAGTCTCAAGCCCTCCTTGCTCAAGGTCATTCCAGGATACTCCTAAAACAGTAACAAGTAACGGCAGCACCTGTTTAAGATGTTTCTGAACAATTCATGACATCATAATTTTTCTGAGTGAACATTAAACAAACTTAGCTTTGAGTATAGGGCAAAGCAGGTTCATAAATCACACCTTTACTTTTTGCTTTTATGTACTGTCCTGACTTTTTTGGAATCGGGTTTGTACATGCAAGGGTCTTAAAACAGCAGGTAGTCTGGGTATGGATGAAGCTGGCCTTGCATAAAGCCAGCACTGTGGCTCATTAGTGCAGGAAACGACTATAGCCCGTAAACAGAAGATCCGAATGAAAGCTCTCATGAGTGCATCCACCAGCAAATGAGACTGAACTAATCAAATAAAGACTAGCTTTCCTTTTGCACTCTGGCAGGACCATTCGCCTGCCTGTGTTTGGCCACACTGCTGTGTATAAGCGGGTATTAACACATGCTTTGTTTACCACAGAGCCAGCATCCCTGAAGAGAGCTCTGAGGAATGGGGCTGCTTACCCAGTGAGGGCAGATGCATCATAAACACATAGAGGGCAAGAGAGAGCACAAGGAGAGAGAGAGAGGGGAGACAAACATGACAAAACAAAGACAAAAAAAGCAAGAGTGATTTGCAGTGTGTATTCATTGTCCTACAGTTAGAAGAATTATTGAGGAACCCAATCCATCTCTTTATCAGGCCTGTAAACACAGTAAGATACAGTCAGAGAGAGAAAGTCCAGACATACATAAAGACATTGTATTCTTGTATACATACACTGTACAAGTCAGACCTCAGCTGCTGAAGATAGCCATTTACGGAGCTACAGGCTATGCATGTCGTTTAGAAGAGCTGTTAGGTAAGCTGGTGTTCCTGGCTTTGGTTCCTTCTCTGAAGAACCAGGCGAGCCAGCCCTGATTCGTCTGCCAGATGATTGTTCATGCTCTGAAACCGGCCTAAGCAAGCCCGCGCCACATCTCCGCTTGTTAATGTAATCAAAGGCAGGAATGGGCCGATAATGAAAAGTGGAATAAGATGGAACAAGAGGCTTAGCACAGAGGTGCTATTCAGAGCGGGGAAGGCGAAGGGAGGCCGAATCAAGCTGCTGTCTTTTCAGTAGCCAGACGCGCAGACGCAATCACGTATTCATGGCCTTTCCCTATTCAACGAATAATCTTAATCAGGACATTGTATCGTGGGAATCAAAGGAGCGATGATTGAACTTCCATCAAAGAGGGGGCCTTTCAGGGATTCATATGGAGATGCGAGTGGAAAAAAGCCCACCGATCCGGCTACTGTACGCCAGGCTTCATCTAAAGGCATCAGCCGCCCACCTACCAGGCCTGCCTGTGATACTGTTACCATGGAGAGTTCCAGACTGAGAAGGGCGCAACCTTTAAAGGAAATAAACTTATCTCCATTCAAGATCACTTTCCGAGCTAGGTGAGCAAGGCGCCAGGGCTGGTGGAGGCAGTTCCAAAGACGCTGTCCTAGGAACAGCTTCAGCATTTCCAAGGCCCACATTTGGGCACGTCAAACTGATCTTTGATCAGCAACGCCAATGTGAAGTGCGGACAGCTCCGTGTCACATTAAAAGCTCTGCCCATGCTCTCGGGAGTGAACACGCTTCTGACAGAAAGTGTACGCCGTCCGTGCAGTAGGTGCTGGATAATGGAAGCCAGATGCTGCAGCTGCTTCTTGCACATCAAAAGCACTGAGGAGAGCAAACACAAGAGGACAGACAGGAGGAAAAGCTTAAACAATGAGAGGGAGGGGGGTGGATGGTAAAACAGTGAGGGTGCTGCTCCATCACTGTCGGCAACGATTCGGTCTCTGAAAGGGAATATGTAAGCAGCACCATCTGTGACTGCACCTCTACTATCCTTTTAGAGACTATTAGCAGAGTCACTAAAGGCCAGACGTTCCAGTCCACACACACACACACACACACACACACACACACACACACACACACACACACACACACACAGACACACACACATATACAGAGACACACACACATATACAGAGACACACACACACACACACACACACACAGACACACAGACACACAGACACACACACACACACACACACACAGAAACACACACACATACACACACACACACACACACACACACACACATACACACACCAAAGCTACTTATTGACGAAGCAGCATATGTAAGAAATTGCTGTATAAGCTAACTGCAAAAACACAGATGACAATGTGCAATTTTGAATATAGAACATTTACAATTATTAAAAGTTACGTGTGTCTTTGAAATTCTCAACTATCCATATATTACTGCTAATTAAACAATATAATATGGCAACATCGTCAAGAAACACAGAAAAATCCAGCTTAACATATTAAAAACTATTCCAAAATGGGTTACACAATTTATGTAACTTTTTTTTTGTTTTTTTACATAATTAAAAAGAATGCTGTTTACTTTATGCCGAAACGTCATGAACAATGAATTAAAATGTCCAAAATAGCTTCTCCATTAACTTCCAACAAAGCTACAGAAGTGTTAACTTCTTCTGGAAAGTTACTTTTTCAGAGATGGTATGAAGGTTTTCAAACAGTGACTGTAAATAACTGAAACAAACTCTTCACATTTAGCACATGCTACACCTTGTTCTTTCAAAAGTGTTACAAATGGAAAACTAGAACTGTTTTTCCAAATCGGATGATCTGGTAGCGTGAAGGGGTGAAACCTTCTGGCCTAGCTTTAGAGTGAATGGTGGCCTTTTTTCAAACATGTTACTATAACTCCAGTTTATGAGTTTGAGTTTGGTTCATTAAGCTAACATTAACGGTGAACTTCACCTTCCTGTCCCTTCAACACCAACTATTAGTTGGTGTATCTAATACGTTAAATAGTAGGAGGATCTGTAATAGAGCTGTTATTGCAGCTAGCCAGCTCCTCTTGCTTAGGCAGAATGTAGCACATTAGACTGTACTAAACTGCTCTTTTCTGATTACATGCTTGGGGTCTCTGCTATTTAACTACAGGCTGAACACAACATAGTATTTCCGTATTTGAATAAATACTGGTCTTCAGTGTACTGAATTGTGTACTGTGCTGTAGTATTGAAAATGCACCAGATGTCCTATACGTCATCCAACGCTGCTTGTCATCTCTCCTCTGCTGATATGTTGCTTTTATCATCAACCCCAAAAGCATCAGCCACTGCCACACTCCCTCAGGTCTAAACCTGCCTGCTTCATCTCCAATCATCTCACCTCTCAACACACAGCCCAGAATACTGGTAATTGTGTTGAGATGTGATTGCGAGAGGCTGATTTGAGGTGTTTTTTTGCCTGCCTCTCCATGTCTGTGCACATCTGTATGTGTGTGTGCAGTGAGAGGGTGTGATATCACATCTGATTCTGACAGATATTACACTTTATCTTTTTACCGCACAGTAGTACACAGATAAGAACCCTGTACACACTTGTATTACAGAGAGTTACTACATAACTACCACCACTTCTATCCTTATTGATCTTATATACATAAAAAAGCTCAATGGAAAATAAATTAGTCACCTGCATGTTTAAAGAGGTAGTTACTTCAGGCTCCTGCAGATATCAAATAACAATGGAAATAAATACCTGTGGGGCAGGTGACGAGATTCAGAAGTTGAGAAGAGGTGGTACAGTGCAGTGAAATGGAAAATGGGTCCAAAGCAGATGTTAATGACTGGCAAAAAGAGGTGACTGCATTTGGCCCTGCCAAAGGCCACAGTGTAAAGGAAGCAGCTGTCATACTCGTCTACCTTCAGTGGCAGTCATATGGGTCTACCAGCAGTGGCACAAATCCCAGGCTAAAGGAACTGTGCCAGGAGAGGCATCCATCAAATCTGACCCAACTGCGCCATTCTTTGATGTGTGAAGTGGCTGAACATCCAAAAACTAGCTCGGCCCATGCCAAATCATATCACAGCTGTCTTTCGTTCTTCTGGACGTACTACACGCTATTAGATGCGTTGCAGTCTGATGACGTTTTTTTGTTATATTATGGTCTGTGGTAAATAATGCACACATATCTGCAGACGTACTTGTCTAGCACTACTGCAGAACAACTAAGACGAAAGCGTTACAGCTACCTGGCTCTCTTACAGGCCTTTTTCTTGTATATCCACCTTTTTCTGCAGGTCACACCATGGCATTTACACTGTGCGCTGGCTTCAAAAACAACTCCTTATCAAACAAGGCCAGTGTCAAAGACGTACATCTACAGCCTTACAAGGGAAAGCAACCATGACTGCATTTCCTTAATGGGAGAGTCATATTTGTGTGCCTTTTTAAATGTGGTGGGAGAAAAGGAGGCATTGAGGAGCAGCAATTATGCTCAATCACCCCAGATTAAGTTTAATTATGTAATATTTCACTTTCGATAATAAGCAATAGAGCTATTGAGATAAAGCAGTCTATCGTAAGGAATAATCTGGAAGCGTTTAAAGTCGCTCTGTTTCACACAGACTTGTTCTGTTTGGAGAGTTGCAGCGCTGGCCACGGACCTGACTATGTTTAGGAGTGATTTTCAGATCTCTATCTATGTAATAATCCTGCATTTCGCAAAAAGGTTAAAGCAGCCTTTAGTTTGTGTGCTTAGGATGGCGCGCTATACGTAAAGATGTCATTTGTGTTATCTGGAGAAGCTATTACAACTCAGGAAAAACAAGGCCCAAAGTAGAGTTAGGTTCACTGTGATGGAGGGATGAGGGATATTTGGCAGGCTTTTCAGTTCTCCATCTGTCGACATGATGTAAAACATCCTAATGGGCCTCATTCACCACCTGGGGCTACACCTTTCCTAGGCAGAGCAGCAGTATACCCAGCACACATACACACCAGACCCTACAGTGTCCCAGCACCAAACACCCCTAGGCTTTCAATTCTGTCACGGACGTTAACAAAAAGGCATGTCACACCTACATAGTTCTAACAACATACACTGCAGCGATAGCCAGAGATAGACTCGAGCTGTGTTTGAGTTGTAAGCTCTAGCTAACTTTCAACAATGCTGTCAATTCCTGATAGTTTCCATTGATCTTTCAACTACCGACCGAACCAGCTGATTTAAAAGGATAACAGTGACTGTATCCGTCTTACAACTGTCTCTGTTACCGTGTGTGTTAGTCTATACCCTGAATCACCCCTAATATGTTGTCCAGATGTAGAACATCCTGTAGCAGTTATCATGCTTATTAAACTCTTACAGCAGCACAGAATGACTTCCTCCACAAAACGTGAACAGAAGCTTGGAGGCATGCTATGATTGCAAAAGTTAACTTTAGTTTGGAAGCAAAGTTGGCTTCTGAGCAAGGTTTTGAAAACCTCCATTCTGATGGCAGTGTATACAGAAAACAGGCAAAACAACTTGGTTCCTTTGTAGCTTGGATGGCAGTAAGCCATCTAGTACACTAGCTACTGTAGCTGAACTGTCTGCCCATCTAGCTGAAGTTTTAAGGTACAGATCAAATTCCTTTAACAGGTACTAGAGTTTTAGATGGATTAGACAGTCATCGTACCTGTTATTTAAAGACTAACTAACCGTTTTAAGTTGTTTTGCCTACTGAGATGGCATGTAGCACAGTTCTGTCCACTGTAGGGGTTTAATTTTGTACAGTGCAATGACTGCAGCTTACAGTACAGCTAAACTTGCCTATAAACTTTGCTTTCAGCACTCATCTACAAACACTTCACCTAAACACAGGGTGAGTGAATGTTACAACCTACAACCTGTGGTTAACTTTGACAGAGGGTCATAACAGTGCCTAAAAAAATATTATTCATTATTTCAATTATTTCAATATGGCTTTTACTGTTTTCTTGAGGAGCTATAGTTAATGGTAGGTATAGGTAGTTAGAAGAGAGAAGAATATAGTACAAAATTCTGAGATTGGGAAATTGGTCCTTTAGTTGAGAAACTTTTTATGATCTTTGGGGCAAATCTAAAGAAAAAAAAAAATCTGGATAACTGCAACATTCATATATCACATTACAATGGAAACATACGTGAGTGAACAGAAGCATGAGTTGTACCTTCTTATCTTTGTAACTACAACAGTTATTAAAGTATTAAAGCGTTTTTTTCCTTTAGTGGGGTACGCCACACTTTTCTCCTACTGGGAAATGCTCTTCTCAAACATACACCACAACACACACAAACATTTCTTTAACTGATTTCAGCCTTGAGAAGGAAAATATATTTTAAAAAAATTATATATTGTTTAATATAATTTTTTTATGCTGGTGAACGATCCTTAACATTCAGTTCACCATAACCTGGGCATGAAACGGGTCTATTGTATAATGCACCAGCAGTACAATGTAAGAAAGGTTCAATATCTGGCAGAAACAACTGGGTGATTTTATGCACATGCACACCCAGATTAAAACCAGACTAAACATCTGTCTTCCAGAGGATCTGGAGGGAGAGTACAGTATCCGAAAATGTTCGCACACAACATCGGGGAGGTGTAAATCACCACCATTTTCAGAGCCATTAACCATTTAGCCTCCTGTAAAACAAGCTATGTTTTTCTTTAACAAGGCAAAAGGACTTGAAAGCCAAATCAACACATCTGGTCACTGTTTGTGTAGGACTGGGGAGGTTTTAGTATTGGACAGTATAGTCCAGTCTTTAATACTCTCCATTGTCACCACCTTATCACCAGGCTGCAGGGCATCATCCTGGCTCAAGCAGCTTGTGGCCAACAGCTGCACGGTCACCCTCACATCCTCTCACCACTGGCCACTAATACAGCCATGGCCATTGGCCGGCAGCTCCCACTGGCCACTAGAACGTGGTAAAAAATGTGGAGATGAAGCAACTAAATATGGAAGACAGAACCCATGTTGGCTGACCTCAAACTGAATGTGACTCCAACACTGGGTTGCCCGCCCATCAGGCCCACAGGCTCTAGCCCCCTACAAAACCCCAAAACAAGAAATATAGTAACTCAGAGATGCACGTAGAAAAAGTAATGTGTCTGTCCACCCCGGGGAACAGATCAACAACAGGCTTTTCTCAAATAAAGGCTATCAGCACTTAAGAAATTCAAACGCTGACCACAAAATAACAGTAAGAGACAAAGTCAGAAGGTCAGCCAACCTTCCCTGTCTTGTGTACAATATGCCTTGATTAGCACAGTGCTACCCATACATAACAAGCATAAACACATGGTAGCATCTACACTTAGCATATGTGGTATTGCATATGCCTTGAGGCTGAGCTACAGAGCACATTTCATTTCATTTATGTAAATCCTGGAAAACAGAATGGCCTCAGGAGTTTCAGAAAACATGAAAATAAATAAATAACCTAATAAGTAGCAAAGAAAACATTAACACTACTGAGTGCTGTAATTTAATATTATTTCTCACTTAGAAATGATATGCCCAGAAGTGTTAAAAACCTTACACAGTGAATTCAGCTACTTTAATATGCACCCACTGCTGACAATGTATATAGAAAAGTGCTGCCAATGGAACAGGATGTTGTGGAACAAACAAGAAACACTGCCCTAAAGTGATGGAGCTCCAATACCTTTGGGATGAGCTGCAGTGCCATTTATACTCCAAAGCCAACTGTTAAATAACAATTTCAGAATCAATGCTTGATTAGCAGCAGTCTATAAATCTTTGGACATGTAGCGTAATTCCAGTGCGTCAAATCTTATCCTCAAAGGGCCACTGTGGCTGCAGGTTTTCCCTCGAAACGGGCTGGAGCCCACCTGACTCCACCTGTTTAAGCAGTCTGCCTTCAGCCTGCTGATCAGATCTGGATTGAAAACCTGCAGCCACACTGGATTTTAAACCTTTAACCAAAACCACACGTGTAAGATTTTATTACAGTCTAAAACATGTGTGTGCAGTCTTGTTTTAAGATTGAACTTTTACGTTTTACCTATCACACTCTAAAACTGAATAAAACAAATAGTAAAACTGTATGTTAATTAAATTTGGATTTATGCTATTTCTTCATAACCACCATGTTAATTACTATGTAAAAACATACTTGTAGAGCAAAAAGGTTTAAATGGTAAACGACTGCAATCAAATTCAACCCACCTTGTGATAACTTTGCAGTTTAATAAGAGGATCTGGTTTCAAGGCCTCCTTATATTCAGTCCAGCAACATGGAGCAAGTGTTTTTCCTATGCAAGCATGAACCAGGGGGCGGATTACAGACATTTCATATCTTTGGTTCCAGGTTAAGATCTGGCAAGGTCGAGATAAGCTTTTTCACAAATTCATATTACAGAAGCAAATCTTGTCCTCAGTTAGGAAATGCATCTTACCTCCCCATCCTAAACAACTCGATTGTGGCTGATAATTGTCATGTGTGTTATCAAGCAACCTGCGATACACTAAAACAAACATAGAACCAAAACAATGTTAACAATGCTGGTAGTTAACTAGACAACTACCAATCCGAAGTCCAAACAAAAGTGTGGTCAACTGGACGCTGGCAAAAGTAATAGGGTGTTTACCAAACACCATAAAAACAAAAGTAATACAGTGGTAACAGAGTCATCAGCCTGCAGGGTCAGTTTCCATTTTCCAAAGCAATGACACGGAAGCAGAGTTAAGCTTATTCCATCTAAAACAGCCACACCTCCAAGTCTGTCTCCTCATTATTCATAACCATCACTGCTGTTACATTAGACAAGTTTTCATCAGCATTACACATAAAAAAAAGAGGGAATGGGAGGACAGTATTCAGTGTCTGGAAGTATGATAAAACATCATACATCACCATCACATGTTGCTTGTCACATCTGCCTAAAAGCAGTATCACTGTTTTGTCAGTACAACATCTAACAGCATAAATCAAAGTTTAAAAACATTAAGTTAAGACAGTATTTAGGACATGCCGTCTAGTCAGGATGCTTCTACAATACTCTGTTCTTATCTGTGGTTAGGATAAAACTGTGTAGTTACTGTAACTGTTACTCTGTAATAGCTAAGGTCCTGAATTTAGTCCTAACTGAAGCTGTCATGATGACTAAAACGGTAGGAGTTAGGACGTTTCAGTAATGTGGCTGCAGACATATCGAACACAAGCTGCTGTATTGTTAGGGTGCTGTGGGCACTGACCTTCCAGTGTCATAGAGGGGTAATATATGAAAGCAGTTTAAGGAGAATGGCTTCATAAATTATCTGTGGTGGTCTCTTCCTGCACTGAGAGAAGGCCAACCCTATTTCCCATAAAAACACAATGATGAGCAGTGTATTTATTTTCAGCTATAAAATTAAAAGCTAAATCATAATTTTGGTCCTGTTGACTGCTATACAATCTCTGTGATACCCAGGAACAAAGAAACATGGAGCTCCCCTCTCTTCAGATCTCTTTTTCCTAACCTCGTGATCTTGCACTAGAGGTTCTTTAACCCGTCCATCAGTCACTTTACATTGCATATTGGGATACCACTTGCAAGTCATGTCTCCAAAACTCTGTTGTTCTATCACTTTGTTCATCTCACTTTGTCCAAACACAAATATGTTTGGTGTTTGGAAGTTGAGAAATCATCAGTTTTGACAGAATTGATTTACTTGTTTCAATTAGCAATGAAGAGAAGAAGAATGAATATACCGACAGCATCATCAATGTAACACTGCGGACAATGACTGCACCTGCTAAGGGTTAACCACATGAGCACTGAGAGAAGGCAACTTCAGCTTGTGCTGGCTTCTCTGACACACACTTCATCCCACATATCACCATGCCACCCCCTTGCCCCCCAAACCTCTCTAATCCCTATTCCCTGTCTCACTGCAATTACTGCTCCCAAAAAAAACCCCACTTTTCCAGTAACCTTTACATCCCTCACTCCATCGAGCACTGACAGGGCAGTGTTGGACTGCTTATCTCCTCAGAACAACAGGCCACATTAGAATGATTGTGCAGAGATGGAAGAGTTAGCCACAACGGGCATAGAGCTATATCTCTAGACGGGGGGAGAGAGAGAGAGAGAGAGAGAGAGAGAGAGAGAGAGAGACAGAGAGACAGAGAGAGAGAGAGAGAGAGAGAGAGAGAGAGAGAGAGAGAGAGAGAGAGAGACCAAGTCGGACTAAGTCGGATTAGCCGAGGTGAAGGCTCTTGCGTAGCCCACGCTGTCAGACGAATAGTGACGGTTCACCTTGAGAAAGACACAAGCTGAGTTGAGCTGGAAAAACTTCCTGCAAAGCCATGCGTCCCACCACACGCAGGCTGGAAGGTACAGATAGAGCAGAGCAGGCATGCAGGAGGATAAACAAAAGCTTCTATCCTCTCTCCGGTCATCCTGATTTGCCTAATGCGCTAAAGTGATAGTTTGATGAAAAGCAAATTTACATGTGTTTCTTCTTTACCATGTACTGGACCCACAAAGCTCATGTAGTTAACAAGTAACGTGATCTTTAAAAACATGGCCAAATCTGATACAAACTATTGTTTATTTACAGCAAACGCATATCATGATTTTGTGTGTGAGAATATGTTAGCCTAACCATTTCCAAATGGAACTGCAGTATTTACATTCACCAATCAACATCTGGTTTATGTAATCAATCCTTCATTAAATTAAATCAGCTGGAACAAATTTAACTCTAAAGACTGGAAGAAAACAAAGTCAAGTCCTATGTTCCTCCAACTGTACTCCCCTAATCGAGGTATTAACAGTTATTATAATTTTACCAGCCATTTTGGTTAAAAGCATTTGTTTGTGTATTTGATTATTTGCATGGAGGTTTAAGTCCTTCTTGGCAGGATGGTCACTGCGTGATGCTTACGTCCTGGTGGTATGCTGACATTACCCGTACCGTGGCTCTTGATACATCACAGAGACTTGCTGTCTTGGTCACAGATGCGCCAGCAAGACGTGCACCAACAATCTGTCCTCTTTTGAACTCTGGTATGTCACCCATAATGTTGTGTGCATTGCAGTATTTTGAGCAGAACTGTGCTCTTACCTGCTAACTGAACCTTCACACTCTGCTCATACTGGTGCAATGTGCAATTAATGAAGATTGGCCACCAGGCTGGTCCAATTTAGCCATGAGACCTCCCACACTAAAATGACAGGTGTTTCAGTTTCATTGTCCAACCCCTGTACTTTTGCATGCTTATTAGGAATGTTTTGACATCACCGCTGGTGAGTTGCCAAACGTGCGATGTAGTCTTCCATGTTTAGTGTAATCTCAAGGTGTGTCAGATTCAAGAATGAATAAAACCAACACCATTCTCCATATGATCCAGGTACTGTACATTGGGCATTACGTGTTCTTTAGTCACACCTTACCACCATCTCTTACCATTAGCCTAGTCACTCTACTGAATTTACTTTTTCCACCATTCTCATGCTACAGGTTTGTTTTCAGAAGAAATGTCAACATTTACAAAGAAAGTTTATGAGTAATTACAATTAGCCAAAGGGCTTGTCAATTAATGTTGCAAACAGTCATTGGTGTACATAATCTTCCATTACATGTTAGCTGCTTTAGCCTTGCAGCCCTCGAGCTAGACTAAAATAACTTTCAATATGATCATCTACATCAGGGCTAATGACATTTCATGCTCTCTTATTACCTCTTATTTCTTTGCTTGCTCGGATCTGCAGCTCTCTGCTGGAGCGCACAATGTGTGTTGCGGCAACAGCTCTGTGTATGGCTGTGCTCCTCGGCTCTCTCAGCAGCCGGCCAAATTAAAACAATTAAAAACTTAATTGCCCGTTAGGCGGAGCCTGCCGGGACGCCTGCTCTCCGATTTGGTGAATCAATCATGCAGTTCGCCCTCTGTAGCAGCACGGTCAGAGGCTCCGCCCTCCTCAAGAACGCCATTGCGAACAGGATGGGCGACGAATGGCCATGCAGGCAGGTGTTGGCATCAGTGCCCTACACGACGCAGATTAAACCTGGCAGCGGGCACGGGGAAGGAACAGAGCCACTAGGACACATTCACTCACTCACGCTTGCACAAAACATGCCATATGGAGCCGAGAGCTGACTGCTCCATTTAACAGCAGTCGCACTCAGCCCTGCCACACACACACACACACACACACACACACACACACACAGCCCCATTCACTATAATTTGTGCCCAGTAATGTTGGCCGTAGGCTCAAACCTGCTGTGGGCCCCGAAACAAACTCCACTGACATTCCATCACACGTCGACCTCACTGCGGCCAGCTAAACAACACAGCATCTCATAATGCTCACCCAATCACATCAAATGATGTGCAACAATAGTCATCAGCCTTTCGCTACAAATGAAGGAGAATGTGTGGAAGAGAGAGAGAGAGAGAGAGAGAGAGAGAGGGAGAGAGAAGAGAGAGGGAGAGAGGAGAGAGAAGAGAGAGAGAGAGAGAGAGAGAGAGAGAGAGAGAGAGAGAGAGAGAGAGAGAGAGAGGGAGAGAGAAGAGAGAGGGAGAGAGGGAGAGAGAAGAGAGAGAGAGGGAGAGAGGAGAGAGAGGGAGAGAGGAGAGAGAGAGAGAGAGAGAGAGAGAGAGAGAGAGAGAGAGAGAGAGAGAGAGAGAGAGAGAGAGAGAGAGAGAGAGAAATTAACTACCTCAGCAGTCCAAATCCCTTCTTCTTTGCCTTCTTATCTGGCTCTTCAGTGGCCTCCTCTGCTTTCTTCTTCTCCTTGTCCTTCCCTTTGCTTTTCAACTTGTCCTTTTTCTTCCCTTTGGCTTTCTTCTTCTTGTCCTTTTTGCTCTCATCGCCCTCCCCGAGGCCCTGGCGTGAGGAGCCGCTGGCTGGGGTGTCCCTTCCTGAGCTTGCCTCAGAGCCCTCATCTGATTTACACAGAGAGAAAGGGAGTTGGTCAATCACAGCTGGATCATACACATACACCGTTTTCTCACTAGGCGGCTGGACAGTATTTAGAGGTTTTAGAACAGCAGATACTCTCACCCAGACTACGCCTCTTTTAGAGAAGGCCTTGCACATTTCAGCAATACAATACTAAACCACATACGGCCTCCCTCACAACAGCATTGCTCGCTGAAGAGTAGAATAGAAAACAGACGCACCATGAAAAGAAAAATCCAGGAAAGAAGACCCAGTACCGTTCAGCAGCTAAGATACTATATCAGACAAGAACGAGACAACATTCCTCCTCCAAAACTCCAGCAATTGCTCTCCTCACTTCCCAGACATTTACCGGCTGCCATTAATAAAGCAGGGGACGCTACACAATGGTAGACATGGCCCTGTCCCAACTTTTTTGAGATGGCTGACAACATGTTAATACATTTCATAAATGGTGTTTGGGGACATTAAACTAAATTGTTACCCACCCAAAGAACGTAGATCAGATTTCTATATCGAGGTAAGGAAAAGCAAAAAAGTAAATATTTGTTTTTCTATGCACAGCAAAGTTGCATTCCTGCGTGCTTTGTCTGAGGGCACAATGACTTGCTGGTCCAGTCCTGGGGTTTGAACTGGTGACCTTCTGCTGGTTTCCCTCTCTTGCCACTAAACAATATTTAAGGCAGAGTTATTCTGAGTTAATAACATTGTATGTAGCTCAACTGAACTGTCGAACTGTATTATTGAGGGATTTGTATCATACAATTTGTTTATTAATTGATTGTTAACCATTAGTAAATGATTCTGTGCCTTCTTACCCTGACTTAAACCACTCATACTTTAAGATCCACAGTGCTTATCTGTGTCTTACTGTGCTACTTCTTGCCTGTAAGCCAGTGTAACACTGCCCCTGGCCACATATCTGAAATGTTTTGTTCTTTCTGTCCTTGCTTTCTCTGCTGCTGGCTGACCCAGTCTTGGAATTTGAACTGGTGACCTGCTCACCAATGTTTGAAATGGTAGTACAGTTAGGTTGAGTTGTGAGGTAGAAGTTATTCACCTATAAACAGTAGGTTTATTATTTAGTTGCATCAAATCAGGTCACCAGTTCAAATCCTAGGACTGGGTCAGTCTGCTGCTGCACCCTTGGGCAAGGTACCTAACCACTGCTGTTGGGGCTTAATAGCAAGCATGCCAATTTTCACTGAACAATTAAAAGTACTTAAAGGCAAGCGAAAGCAGTGAGTATTTTTCGTCTCTCCTAAGAGATGAAGTGAAGGACACAATATCTCAATAATATCCCTAAAATACATATGACATAACCCTCTATGGTAGTTAATAGTGAAAGTGTGTGAGAACAAGGGAGGGAGAGAGACTGACTGACTGACTGACTGATCTGCCACTATAAAGCAAAGAACAGTTATACACTGTGCTAGATCACAACACACACTGCTGGTTTGAACTATTTTACTAATGTAACCTAACTGTAAAAGCAACTGAAGGTCTACAATGTGTATGTGTGGTGATCAGCTACAGCCGTCTGAAGTGTTCACTCTCTGGTGGAGTCAGGGCTACAGGGATGGGGAGCAGGTGTATGATTAGTAGGGTGTCAGTACATCAGTAAAACAGCCCTGCGGAGAGAGCAGGACTTCACAGGCCTGGTCACAACCTCTATCCACCATGCTGCACATGGCAGTGGAGCAGACAGCAAGATGTCAGTCAACCACTCACTAAGGAAACACATTAGCGATGCACTAGTTTGCTCCTGATATAAATCAAAGAAACCTTATCTACAGTCAAAACAATCCGTCATAGTCATATCTGATCTTTAAACTGATTTGATGCACATATTATAAACACTTAAATTTGATGAATATTCATTTGCCTTATTACCAGTATGCAAAATATCCCTTGGTATTTGAGGGGGTAGCTGTACTAGTCTGACTGCATTGTGGCAAGAATGAAGTTTGGTGAGGAGGGGGTTATGGTGTGGGGTTGTTTTTCAGGAGTTGGTATCGGCCCCTTAGTTCCAGTGAAAGAAACTCAATGCTTTAGCATTCCACAAGATTTTTTTCATGCTCCCAACTTTGTAGAAACAGTTTGGTCCCTTCCTTAATAAGTTCAGTGTGGAAGAGCTTGACTGGCCAGCACAGAGCCCTGACCTCAACCCCATGGAACACCTTTGGGGTGAATTAGAGAGGAGACTGAGAGCCAACGCCAGTGTGTGACTTCACAAATGTGCTTCTGGAAATCTGGTCAAAAATTCCCATTAACACATTCCTAAACCTTGTGGAAAGCCTTCCCAGAAGAGTTGAAGCTGTTATAGCTGTGAAGGGTGGGCCGACCACATATTAAACCCTATGGATTAAGAATGGGACGTCACCCAAGTTCATGTGCGTGAAGGCAGAGGAGTGAGTACTTTAGTGTATTTTACAGCATACTGTTTTTCAGGGGTATCCTGGAAGGAGTTACAGTTGCTAGGCCTGTTGCAGTACCACTTTAAAGGCAGGCCAGACCAGCTGCATCACTACCTGGTCATAAAGGCTTGTGAGTTTGGGTAAAGCAGGCTCAACAAAGACAGCATAACATCACAAGTTTACTTTAGGGGACCCCCGGGAATTTTGATTTTCAGACATTCCGGGGGGGATCCAAGTTAATTAGGAGGTCCTGCACCCCCTCGAGATGCCTTGCATTTCACAACTTGCAAGGTGCCTCAAAGAATCAATAAAGAAGTGCGACTCAAAATCTCAGCTGTAAGCCAACACAGACATCTGAAGTACTGTTCCTTCCTACCCTCGCACGCTGTGTGCAGTGTCTGGCCAGCATGTGTTACTAGGCTCTTGAAGAATAAGCTGTACAGAAGTAATTGAGCCGAAAGCTAATGACGAATTGCTATTTTTTCTCAGCTGTTTAAGCTCGGTTCTGTTTGGAGCAGTCAGTGTGGAATAGTCGGAATACTCTTGCTGTCTGAATGCAAGAGATAAATCAGAAACACAACAGCCCAAAACTGTCTTCCCCGCTGAGCCCCAGTACTAACACACACACACGCACGCGTGCACGCAGACTGTTGGGTTCGAGGCCGAGCCAGTTCTACGGGGGCTCTATCCAAGGCCGTGGCGGAGGAAGCATCCGCTTCCCCGCGGCCCACGCACGGCGTAAACAAACGCGGAACAGCCGCTTAAATCCGCATGGAAGCGGGAACGGCTGGGAAAAAAAAGCAGCAGCATTATTCATAAACACAGCGCATCCTCAAAGGGACGCTTCAGAGCTCGCCGCGCACCATCACGCATCCCAACTCGCTTTTGTTCCCATCCGCGCTTTGCCTGCCTATTAATCCACCACACAGCACAGCACCGCGAACAGAGAGCAAAAAGCACCGAAGAGAGAGGGACAAACAAAAAGGAAGGCGAGGAAAGAACGCAGAGAGGGAATGGTGAGGATCTTTTGGGCATAATTCCCGGCGCACTACACAAAAACTGCTTTAAAAGAAAAAAAAGTTGAAGCACTTTGACAACAGCACTCAGAGAGCATTACCTGCCGTCAGAACACTCCGATATATCAAAGCCGTAATTGAGCCGCGCTGAGTTCAAAGGAATCCAATAGAAACCGTTTCAAAGCAAGCTAAACCCTGCCCTTAATTCTTCCTTTATTTGCTATCCATACTGATGTACGGCGCATGATGAGGCTTTTTTAAGGCTAAATGGGAGGCGGATTATGAAAAGCTTTTGGGTCATGTACAGTCTCCTGTTATGAGCTGTGGTTTCCTCTGTGTATTTTTGAGAGTCAATCACACTTATAATGCCACATACATGGATGCCCGCACCGCAGACATGCTGGTTTAAAACACCCACACGCCCCCACTACAGCAGGACCTGACAGGACACTTGGGAGGAAAAATGATGCAGTGAAAGATGCACTTTATCTAAATTCATAAATCATTTCCATACCAATGAAAAGCATTACCTCAACACACTTAACGCTCAAGGTAAATATACACAGCCAAAACTGCTGCTGTAGTGCAAAAACATGTTCTCGCTTTGTTGTGTAGCGGGGGATGTGGTCACACTCTTTACCTTGGCTTTTTAAAATAACAAAAGCTTAAATTATTATTTTTTTCAAAATGTCTCCATAATTCAGTCATTTAGATGTGGGCACCCACTTAAAGTATTCTGAGGAATGCTTGGGATAGCATTCTAGTTTGCATTACAATGTCCTGCCATGAATGGACACAGTAGCATCAACATCTCATGTAGCAGGTAGCACATTTATGACCACGTAGGGCTGTGAATAATTCTTGTGCATTATTAGTTACTATTTGGGTCTATTTAGGTACTATTTAGTTTTAGAACCCAAGTCTCAAAGCTATCATAAATCAATGTCCCAGACTTCAGTCATTGCATTAATAACCATTTCATGTAATAGCTGTCCGTGAGAAAGCTTTCAGAAACATTAAACCCTCTGACACTTAATTCTAATGCCTAGCATTAACCACTCCTCCTGGTGTCCTGAATACAAGTGGCAACCATCCCTGTGTTTGCCTACATAAGGACAAAGACACCAACACACGTGAGGCCGCTTACAAAGCCGCTTAAACAAGATAATATTGATTGAAGCTAGAAGGACAAGTCTGCCGTGGCTGTAGATGGGAACATGTGTGCACTTATACGCACACACAAACTTCGTCACTGGCTGGAGCGTGGATTTATAGACCAGTTCCCTGGACACGGAAGGATTAGCAGCCCATAGCACGGACGGTAATGAGATGTGAGAGAAACACTATGTGCCTAATTACTGTCCCCCACACTGCTGTTGTCTTACCTCCTATGTGTATGTGTGCAACGTGTGGATGTGTGTTTGTGTATGCGAACGTGTGCGAACGATCTCCAACCATCTCCACATCTTGGTAAACACCAGCTGTGTTCGCACTGAATGCATCGTCAACAAGAGAGAAGGGGAAAAAAGCAAGCAAGCCGATAATTTGTGTTAATGAGAAAGCTAATTCTGAAAGTTTGTTTTGAAGATATGCACTCATAATTAGGTCAACTGAGCTGCATGGTAAAAACAGAAGAGTGTATAAATTGCACAGAGGGAGAGTTTGGATCTCAGATACATGTGCCAGAACAGTGCCTTAAAGGGTCAAACTGACCCTAGTTCAGTCTGAACTGAGAGAAGGTAAAAACACTTATGTCTGAAAAAGTTTGGAGAGCTGTTCATCCAACCTTTCTTCTGAAGTCATAAGTATTAATTGGGAGTCTGTCCCTCCTTTACCACAGCAACACTCCCTAATCTTCTGAGAACACAAAAACTTGGAAAACTGCAGCACGGATTTAATTGCATTGGTGAGATCAGGGACTGATGTTGGACGATTAGTTTTGGATCACAAATGCCACCCCGATTCATCTCAAACATACTGGATGGAGCTTCATCACTCCAGAGAACTCAGTTCCACTGTTTCCAGTGCTAGGGGGCTTTCTTTTCACTAGGCTCATGCTGAAGACATGCTGCTGAAGAGTGTACACTTGTAACACACACTTCACCATTTTAAAGTGGAATGTTTTGCAAGAAGCGACTTCCAAAAATCTGTGATGAAGTCCAACTTCACAGCTTAGTATAAAGTGGTGTGCCGCTTCCAACAGGGCTTTGCTAGCCTTCAGAGAACTGAAAATACATTACCTGGAATCACGCAAACATGAATCCGACTCAGGCACATGTTAGGTGGCCTAGCTGAGGTTCCCCTGTGACAGAGGTCCAGAGAGCCAGAGGGGGGGAGAAGAGAAAAAGAGGAGAAAAAAAAAAAAAAAAAAAAAAAGACCAAATTCAAACTTCGACTTAACACTGTACAATAGTTACAACTCCACAGGTTGGGCAGTGCGTGACATACATTGCTGGAACACACTGCTAGAATGAAGGAAACTGGGGGTAGGGATCCCAAAATCAGTTGTCAATCTCGTGATAAATTACTAGTCAGTACCATTTTATATGAACGGCCTGTGTAGTGGACAGGCTGTGGAAGACTCATGTTTGAGGAATAGAGACTTTCAGCTATACAGAAGTAAAGTGAGGACCGTTGCTCTACACTTCTAAAAAGACGCACCTTGCTCTGGGCAAAACCACACCACTACAGTCACATACTCCGGTGTGTACAGAGTTGAACTTCCGCATCAGCAGTGGGTGCATCATAAAGTGTCTGAATTCACCAATCAGAATAGGCTGGTTGAACATATTCTTTGATATCTGTGTATTTCTTACCCACAACAATCATGGTTTCACCCAGAACTTGGGTTAGCGTGTGCATGGAGGGTTTGAGGCCGGTGTTTCTCAGCTGTGCTGTGTCTGTCAGTGTCTGCCTGTTTCACACTGACCATAATGAGCAACATCTCTGTTCTGTCACACTCCTCTCTCTCTCCATGTCTGTGCTCTATCCGCTCTCACAGGATGGCCAATTAAACTGGTGTTAGGAAACAGGAAGCACATGACAGGGACAAAGACGCTCATTTTACTCCCCATTTCTCCTACCCCACTGACATACAACACGGCACCACACAACAGACCACAAAGACCACACAGCAACACGCAACAGAGCTGAGCAGAGGTGACAGCAGCAAGAAGATGACTAAGCACAACATGACAGCCACAACATGACACAGCATGACACGGCTACAGTTCACAAAGCTTTACTACAGATTAGAACTGTACAGCAGAATGATAGACATGTTTATGAGAACAGAGGAAATGGAGCCATCATTAAACGCTCTAAACACAATGAAAGCTATATTCACATTACAGCTTCATTAATCTGATTAATCTGATACATGTGACAGAAATCAGAACAAAATATTTAATTAGTGTGCAACAAATACCAGGCAACATGAAACTAAACCCACGGCAAGCTGCACTAAAACACAGGCTCATGAGCCAGAGCTGGCAGCTTTCGAGAAGCCCAACTGAAAAGGGCCATTTGACTGACAAGCAAAATGACCATCACAGAACTTTTGGCACATGCACCACAAAAACAAACCTGGAGTCCTGATCAACTAACACTGGTCATCCTTTTCTTACTACCTGAGGTCTCAAACACAATTCAGGAATTGGTTTTCAAACTGGCATACCTGTTTTCAGGTTTAACGACTACGCCTGGCTGTGAAAGGCTCATTAGTGTGTAGCGGCAACTGGTGGTTGGTGTAGCTCAGCGGATAACACCACTACCTGCCAAGTAGCCACCACCACACGTGGGAGACTGGGGTTCGAATCCCGGTCTGGGTGATGCTGTGCTACACCAATAAGAGTCCTTGGGCAAGACTCCTAACACTACATTGGCCCACCTGTAATGTGATTAACCTTGTAAGTCGCTCTGGATAAGATGTCAGAAATGTAATGTAACTGCTTGCTACTAGTCTTTAGCACATTGAGCGATCCTTTGTTTCTTAAAGAACATTCCACAGATCAGACCCAGTTTAGGGGCATCCGTCCTCCCAGCCCATTTTAGCCAGGAACAAACAGACTCGCAGACGTCCAGAATACTTTTTAATACGGTCAACTACTCGACTTCTTTTCTGAATGACACAGGATTTGTAAACGTATACAAGTCCAGAATTGTATCAGTGATGAGCACAAGGGCAGGAACATGACAATGAAGATGAATAAGTACAAAAAGCAGGGAAAATAATCAAGCAGGAAATACTGGGAACTAAAAGTAACACGACATAAACAAAGCGCTGACAAGGTCGATAAACACACAGACAGGGAATGAAGAACAGCTGGGAATAACAATTAATGGGAAGGGTTACATACTAAACAGAAGGGTTAGGGTGACGAGGAGACAAGGCATGGTTAGACATAGAATGTAAAGAAGTCTGCCCCAAGTTCACACTAATAACAGATACACTAACAAATATCAATGCCAAGCATCAAGGCAGAACAATAGGCCTGTGCAAAGATGTTTATAGGCTTGTAATGTTAGTGCATTTCTTTGAAAAGCTCAACATTTTGTCCAAAACAAAAGTATCATTGTATTGGCCTACCATCATCATCCTCAGGAGGTCCGTCATAGGATT
>JAMWET010002744.1:0-105719 GCA_024036415.1 Prochilodus magdalenae | reverse complement strand
ATTCCATCAGTAGGGTCATGCGTTAGGCTGAGGTGACGCTCATCGTGATTGGAGCATCGACTGCGCTTAGGAGACGGCAGTCTGGCTTTGTCTGAACTGCATGTTTCATCTTCATTTGAACTGTATTAATATCGTTTACAGCCAGGTCTGCCCCTGGCGCTGGGACATACAGCTTTGAACCCAGACTCTACAGCTCCCACTAGGTCGCGTGTTTGATAATTGTGTTTTTACATGGCTGTTCTTCAGAATTCCTTTCGGGGAATAGAGCTGGTTGTTGACTCGTTTCCGTCGCCTCATTGCTCTCAGCACCACACCTGTGTAGATTTCCCCTCAGATTTACTGTCATGCATATGCATCATCACCATATCAGGTTTAAATCAAGCCGGGCCACTTACCCTTTCTGCCATTCTGCCAGAATGTAATGCCTCGTGCTCAGGAGCGTCCAGTGTCGCGAAACATATTAATAGAATGATTAAAATATATTTAAAGTCATTTTAACCAATCATTCTATTAGTTTTTTTTACCTAGGTATACTACAGAACTTCTGTTACTAGTGTGCTGATTTGGTTGGCAATATTATACGAGTGTTGATTGGTTGGCATTATCTGATCTACTGGTTACATTATGCTGCTGCATTATCCTGATGCAATTGAGCATAACTGTGCTGATTGGTTGGCTTTAACTTCTATTGAGTACTGGATGGTTGCCAACCTGCTATTGAGTGCTGAAGGTTTAGCAATCTTATTTCTGAGTGCTGACCTGGCCGGCCTTTCTTTGCCTTAGAGCTGCTGATCATATTACTGTTACTGCTTTTGTTATTATTAAACAGATGACTCATTCACTTGTGGTCGAAAGGAGGTCCTAACAACGCACTGCTATCCCCTGGACATACTTCACACTGCCATTCATGACCTTCTGGTCAACAGCAGAGCATTTTAGCAACAGGCTCCTACCGCTCCGCTCTTAGTGACTAAAGGTACATGGATCGTTGTTCTACCCACCGCGATCACACTGTCAACACACCTCTTCACTGTGCCCTGGACACTAACTGAGCACCAACTGACATTACACCTTACACTTCTCCATACCATATCACTGGTGCCTATACCGCTGGACTGCTCATTTATTTTAAAATAGCTTCTGTACTTTTGTTTTACAGTTTAACAGGCTAACCCGTTACTGTCATCTGGCTTTCTGAATGGACGGTTAGATGACTTGTGAAATGAGTAAACTGCCAGCTCCACTGTTCTCCTGTATGATATTTATGCTCTATGTTTTTTTATATATATACTATACCACCTCCATGGTATGAATACTTTCACGGCATTATACTTTAAGATTACATAGTCACTTTTATTTTCATTGGCATACAATTAGACTTTCTGCAGTTTAAATCCATCCTCTCATGTGGTGCTTATTATTTTATTATTATTATTAGTATTATTATTAGTAGAGGGTTTTTTTCTCTTCTTTTCTTTATTTAGGTAGATTTTCCTCTTATTTGTTCTTTACTGGACTGCTGCTGCAATATGTGGACTTTTCGCTATGGGATTATTAAAATGATCTATTGAGCTCTCTATTCACAAATTACATATTGCCCAGAAGCTCCATTATTTTGGAACACATTTATTTTGGACTCGCTCAAGAGTTGGCCATCTTGGCTGACACCTTGGAGAACTTCAGTTCTCCTCATATGAATCCTCTGCCATCACCACAGTGCAGAAATCTTTAACAATGACACAATAAAATTTTCTATAGAAAGCCACAAACAAAATGAGCAAATGTCAGGCAAAAAGGGAAGACAATAGTATTGTTAATCAGTAGTTTAAGTGCCTTTTATGTTGTTCATGAAAAAAAATGGCATTCTGCAGGCTGCAGCTTCATCAGATTTAGTTTATTGAAATTTTATTTCTCTATAGCAAATGAAAATATTGCTGTATGTTTTTATAGGTATTAGTTATATATATATCTATAATATATTTTTTTTTTTTTTTTTTTTTTTGTTTTAAGTTTTTTTGTTGGTTGATGTTACGAACCTATAATTCATAGAAACAGCTTTTTGAAAAAGCAAGTCTTTTAAATCTGTTGCGTTTTCTGTTTTGACTAAAATACTTGACAGTTCGGCATTAGAGTTTGGGTTGTGTGGTGTTACTTATAAATATTATGTATTTATTAAAAAATTCACAACTAATATTCTTGGCAAATAATTTGTAAATTTCACACAATGTGGCCTATGACTCGGATGACATTGGGTGGTAAATAACCAAACATGTCAATATGCATACTACTATATCACGTCCTACAGCCAGATAATGTACATATAGCTTTGTGCGTGTGTATTTGTGTGGTGTGTGTGTTGTGTGCGTGTGTGTGGTGTGTGTGTGTGTGTGTGTGTGTGTGTGCACGCTTCAGTGAACTTTTTGTGCCACACAGGGAGGAGGAGAAATGAGCTTCAGAAGATAATTTTCTTGTTACTAATCCTGATTCACCTCAGGACACTTTATCTTCAACATTTCACATCACACCGAGGACAAGCACACAACATACACACACTCACATCCACACACACATACCCAACAACACACATACACACTCACAACAGAGCTCCAATCTCTTTAGCAGTTTGAGAAAGAACAGACTGAATCCAAATCTGCTTAACTGTTCCCAAGCTGCTAGAACCAGATAAATCAGAAGATGAAGATGAGTGTGTGTGGTGTGTGTGTGGGCCGTGACGTGGAAAGGTCAGGCTTTTATTGATTTGTGGATATATTCTCATGTCGATAAGTCTAGTTTTAACAGATCAGAGTGAAACCACTTTCATGACTCGTCCATACAGAACTCCCACTCAGAAACACTAGCACTGTAACTCTGAAAGTGTTCTCAAACTTTTCAGCTTTGTTCATACTGCACACAGTGTCATCTATCACATCTATGCATCTCAATTTAAATAAACTGTGAATATGTTTGGTTTTTATTGAAGGTAGTGTGCAGAATAACCACAGACCAGTGTCAGATAGAGACATATAGCATTTATTTTGTAATTTTGCTAATTCTATAATCTGTTACTTTTGCTCTAAACAGTTATGAATTTTGATCTATGTAAGTTTCTACACTGCTTAAACCTAATGATGTAGCTGTAGAGTGGTTAATATTTTATGTTGGTAGTATTTTGTTTTTATTAGCTCTATTGTATTAATTGCCTGGAGCAATAATGTGTAGTGGTGATTTATTTTCTCATAGATGTTCTTATACTTTATTGATTTAATTCAATGATTTATCAGATTTGAAACATGGATCTTACTAGGAAGCGTAAAAACTGAAATGTGGTAATGGCGTTGCTATTGTCTTAGGCCATTGTTATAGAATAATGTTTTGTATATATTTAATTATACTCAACTTGTACAAATTGAAATGGAACACATACCAGTATAGGGCTGTAAACGGGTCTAAGCATGTCCGAAGGGGGTTTGTAAAATGTGCAGGATCTTCTTCTGAAAAGATGCGCATGAGTGCCCTAGGTATATTTCCTAATACTCCATTGTTTAAATGGAATGATTTGGCCAGATTTCATCCCCTCACCCCCACCGTTCACTATGGAACCCCACTTGGAATAATTAATTAGGCTTAAATTCAGGTCCTTCTGCTTAAAAATGAGCTGTTAATATTGCCAACAGGCAAAGCAGGGGGTGTTGTTAGGGGGGTTGTAGGGGTATTACCACAGGCCAAGATATCCACACAGGCACAATTAACAAGCAATTGGGAGGAGAACTAATTAGTGTTATCTCCTTATCATCCAGCCTCCTCCTTTTCTTCAGACAAGAGGGTCACACAATTCCAAACTCTCCCACACACACAGTCACGACGCTGACACACAAACACACAGTAATGCTCTGCAAACAGCTAATCACAAACTCATTTGCAACTCAATGAGGGACTCCTCTCAGACTGTAAATGAACAGCATTCAGCCGCCTCTATAAGCTACTGCGTTTCCACTTCCCCCTCCTATTGTTACAACATGGAAAAGAAAAAGATAAACTGCTTTAGATGGGGCTAAGCTTAGACGGGACGGTAAGCAAACAGGCTAGTAAATGGCGCAGAAAAAAATATTTAAAGAGGTGGACTGAGGGGAGGAGGAGCAGGCAGTGAGACGCTTTACAGAGGATACTGCTGGGAGCTGGGGGTTGTATGCAACATCACACCGTCTATAAACACAGTGTTTCGTTCATGGCCAGCATGCAAGGTTTTTTTCAAAAATGTTTGCTTTGCAGATATAAATTTTAAATTTGAAGTTATGAATTTTTAGGTTCACCCTATTAATTGTTCGAATATTGAGTTTAAGTGTTTACAGAACGACTTTTTTCAGTATTAAAACATAAGTACCCTTAAATCTTAATGCTATATATGTAGGCTCACAGTCCTTCACTCTCATAACTATAGAACATACAGATTTCAGAGAAGTTTCCTAAATATTTATGGTAGTTTCATGACTAACATCTGTAAAGGTTAACAATTGGAGATCAAGCAGTTATCTATATCTACATCTATATAATGAATATTTCCACACTTGAAATAACATTTCCACAACTGAAGTTATTATAACTTGATAACTTGCCAAACATTTTCATCTTTAAACTTTAACCTTTAACCTTTGAGAATTATTGCACCATTATGTTGCAGCGTTTATAAATTCCCATAAAACATTCATCTTATTTATTACTGCATGCAACATTGTCACTGTCCAAAGAAAAACATGTATCTCCAAAATAGTAGCTTTACATTCAGTGTAAGTGAGAAATGTAAAGAGGTTTCATTTTAAGTGATTTCACAGAAAGTAAAGAGGCTGCCAGTCTTAAATGATGTAGACAAATAAAAATCAGACATAAATCAGACATAATCAGAGAAATATAGACATGCTCTTTTAACCGTGATGATTCAAGTCTACATCATTTGTTCAAATGGCTGAATAGAAGCTATTTCTTTTTTTTTGTTTGTTTGTTTTCTCGAAAAGGTTCTGTTTAGAATGCAGTGTGTTTTATGGGCCTCCAGTAAATCAAAATATAAAAAGCATGATTCTTCATGATTTGTTTGTGACGAATTAACATTTCACTAAGCCGTGAGCTTCTAGGCCCTGGGTCAGTTGATGTGATATAACCCATTTGCATCAGACACACTGTGCTCTGCATACATACGGTTATTGTTTTTGAACATTCGTGCAACATGTGATCCTGCAGACATACATTCTGAGAAAATGCAAAGCATTCCACTCTGTTGTTCTCTATTTTCTCTGTGGTGAGACAGTAAGGGACCCATGGATGTATCATAGCCTGGAGTTAGGAGCAGCTTACCGAAGCTTGACCTGTACAAGCTAATCTAAGCCTCCTACCTTGTCGAAAAAAATAGTGTGAGGCAGATCATGCCTGTTTGTTTGTGTGCAGGATGGCCATGGCAGCTAGCCTTTGACACGCTAAGATGGATTGATGTAAGAGAGTAAGGCAGTGAGAGAGAGAGAGAGAGAGAGAGAGAGACTATGGGATGCTTACAGACTACAACAGCATAGGCTTCAAACTAGCAAATACCGTTTCCTATAGATCTGCTGGTTGGAGTAAAATGTTCTTATACAGAACATATAAAAGCCTCCTTTGTCCACCACCTTTGTCTCAGAGTTGTGTATTACAGGTCAGTGAATGTCTTTCATGTCATATCTCAATCACTGTGTCACACAGTTTCTTATCACTTTAGGTATAAATACAGCATTTTTAAATTAGTAGGTATTTAAGTATGAAGTATTTCACTTTATTGTCAATATATTTCTACAACAGGTTAATTGTGCGTCAATAAAAGCTGCCTTTGTCCATCAAATATTCTTTTGACTCATGAAATGATGCCTGAACTTAAAATCCCAGCTGCTATGCTTTAATCATTACCTGAAATAGAATCGCTCCCAGTCCACTCGGAGGTGATTTAATATAGAAGAGAACAGGTGTTATTGGAGTGTTGTTTAGGAATGCTAAAGGGCTTAGCAGAAGGACTTATTCTCACCTAATACTTTAATACCCATTAATACCTGCTTCTGTGACTTCCATCCTCCCTCTCATGGTCCACCACAAGAACCCCGCCCTGACGTAAGCAGTCGGAGGAAGCAGTATGGACACTTAGTAAGTAGGAGAAGTTGTTTTCAAAGGGCACTCACCAGAGCTCAGTAAGAAAACAGCTTTACTGACATGCCAGAGAAATAAAGAGAGAAGGTCTGGTTTTGGTGGAAAGTGGTGCAAACGATGGTAGTTTTGATTAGGACTCATTTCTGTGGGGATTGCTCCTCAGGATGAGCTTACTCCAGCTTAAGACATGACAGTTAATTGATTTGAGTAGTGAAACTGTTCGCACCAAGTGCTATTTAAATCAGATTTGTGAGTCAGAACATGCTCAGTGTATGCTATCAAAGATGATAAGTTTCACATTGGTCCATGTTCCTGAATTCTGTCTGGCACCCAATGAGCCAAAGTGTGAGTAGGAAATAGAAATTAGATAACTGTGACTGTGTTAATGATATTGATATTTTAGTTATTATATTAACACCTAGAACCCACAATCTTGCTTTGTAAGGAGGTTGCATGGCTGTGTCCTGTGCTTCATAAGTCCAATTAACTTACTGATTTGATAGTCTTGTGTATCATGCTTTAAAGTTAACCCTTTCCTGACTTGAAGCATTGTCCATACCCTTTTCTTCCTATCAGTGTGGTGCAACTTCCATCAGTCCCTAAGATGCTGCTCCAGAATGGTACAGGATGTTTTTGCCAATCTCTGGTCTTCCCGTTGGCTATCTGTAGTTTTGGGATCTGTACTAGATCAGGCATGCTATACTTCATGTCAAGCAAAAAACAAGAATCCAGTTAAAAGATCTGTTCTGCTACTTCATGTAGTTCATGTTGGAGATTAAAGTGAAGATCAGTGGAGTCAAGTGTATGAGGTATTTCTGATGATCTTTGTGACCACATATCCACATGTTCACTGACTACTGCAGCGCTCATTCACTGGGGCTGTTTTCTGAACAAGGCGCAAAACGACAGTCAATCAGCAGAGGATCAGCCAATGCTGCAGCTCAGCTCTTATTACATAGAAGCAACATGTAAACAGGTACAGATTAAGAGTGACTAATTTTGATTATAATTTAATTAGTAATTTAATCTCATCGTGTAATCTAATCTGATTATATCTATTAACCAGGCAGAACAGTCTATTATGCATCTCATTAATCATCAGATGCTGCTTTTATCCTACAAATTGTCTATGAATTAACAAGCTATTCCAAAAATAGCCATTAATTACATAAACCCCCACCGCTATCACTGTAGAGAATACATCTGTGACTCTTCTAATGCACCCCAATGGAGCTTCCTATATTTATAAGCACTGAAGTAGGGTTAATAGACACAGCTATGCTGTTTCTTCAGCTCATTTAGCTGATATGATAATTGTAATATCTGATGATTTATGATCGTAGTGTTTGTTTTCGGTGCTTCAAAGGTGACTTTAAAATAAAGTGCCATGAAAGGTTCCAGTGGTGCCATATAAAAACCACCCTTAAATAAAAACCATTCCTTAAAGAACCATGTTTAAAACACAGGTCTGTGAGAGTGAAGAAGAAACAGTTCACTGAAAAAGACAATTACACTCTGGACAGTTGATATCTTTACCTACTGGGAAGGAAGACAGCCTGCAAAAAAGATGGATGGGGACAATCAGATAAATCATGAATAAGTCATTAAGAAGCCTGAAGATCTAAACAGAAGACAGGACACCCTGACCACATGGTTACCAGCAACAACAATAACGTCTAGCTCTGGATATTAACTGCTTTCTGTCTGAAGCTGTGTTTGTTCAAGGTGAACTGCTCTGTACAGTAGTATCCAGGAGCAGTGCTTGGTGGATTAACAGGTAAACAGGCACAGATTAAAAATTAGCAATTAGAAACATCGTCTGTTATTTACTTTCTATCAGAATCATATTGTAGCTAAATTCAGGGATATAGGTTGGTTTATAATGTATTCTGTTATAATGTGGTTTTGAGGTTTTGGGTTTCGGATTTTGTTATTTCAAACAGTGCAAATATAAACAAACTATTCAGAGCCACTCAGCAGGCTTCCGACTGCTGCATTCAGATGCGCACACCTCTGTTAAGTTCATTTGCATTACTTTGCATTACGTTAATGTCAATTTACGGGGTCTTTTAGCTGTGACAGCTAATGTTTTTCTTTCCACTAACTGGCTGATGGTGCATGAGAATGCCTTTGTTTTATATGGCTACAATTTATATCCCGACCTCTACTGAGGTTTAAAAACTGTGGAGGGGAGTTAACTATGGAACATGCTGTGGGAGAAACACATCTACTGTGTATTATTAATAGGACTGAGAGCCAAATGACTCTCTCTTAATTACTTTTATGTTTGGGCCCCCCAAAAAGTAACAATATATTTGATCTAATACAAATTCATAGTATAGCTGAACTGCAAATAATGTAATCCACAAAATAAGGAATAAAGGAATGGGCTCTATTGTAGGTTTAGTGATGGAAATGTAAAATTGAGAGAGAGAGAGAGAGAGAGAGAGAGAGAGAGAGAGCACACACCTGATCTGAGATCACATTTTCTTTCTATAGTGTGATGGATTTCTAAGTGGAACACAATTCCAGGGATGATATTATAACATAACAATGGAGGATCATGGGAAAATAAGTATTATGTCTTTTGCATAAGATTGAACAGAAACACGACCTAATCAATGTACAACAGGCCCGTTTGATTTTAGACTGACTTTAAAGTAAGAGATTATGGAGCCTCTCTGTCTCTCTATCTCTCTTTCTCCCTCTCTGTTTAAAGTGTCACCTCTCATTAGAGCTGTACCGGAGGGTAGCACCTTAGTAGGATGGGTTTAAACCACAGGCTGCTAGGCCATCCAAGCCCACACGACTTACTGGCCCAGTGATATGCGTGCCTCGGCTCGGTGCAGCTCTGTTTCTCCTGTCCCAGCACAGACAGGTAATCCGCTCCAGAGCTGGCATGGTCGGCCTCTAAGCCCTGGCTTGATTAAGTGAGACGGATGGCAAAGAGTGAAGAGTAATAGGGTTGAGTAGATTCTATAAGTAACTAGGGAAATGTCTCAGTGTCCTCTTCACTGCGTCTAATGATCACAAGATAATGCTGCATGTTTTGACTGCGTCTGGCAGCTTCCCACTGAGCGTGATTAAGGGGAAGATGATGCAGAGTGGTTGGGTTTTATTGTCTCACTGATCTCTTTGAATATCATTTACAGTAGGTTGATTTCAGCCACCCAGTCAGCCACTTTTGTGATCAGGCTATATGACTGTGTTACTTGAATACCGTTGAGTACTGAGGACTGTGTTGCTTGAGTACTAAACTGTATATTTGTGTATAACAGAGTTTTTTGAGAGGCTGGTGTGATAAATATTGTTAATATATCAGCTGATGATAATGTTGAACCTGCATAAAATTGCAGAAAATGTTGAAAGGGTTAAATTAGTCTTTGCAGTATAACATTTACTTCTATAGGTTCATAAATGCAGGCAATGAACCCAATGCAGAGGTGTACAGAGGGTTACAGCCCATCTTTAGCTCCTCCATTACAGTAAACACATCATCAGATATCAGTTTAAAATACTGGTCAAATCTGAGCATGTTATCTGTTATCAGTGTGCAGCCTTAATTGTTATTCATACTTCTATTTTCAATCTTCAAGCTACTTAGCAAATCTTCCACTCTGTTCACGAGTTCCTGAGTTTTGTTTTTTGCTCTATTTTTTTCATTTGTTTAATAATAAGATTAAATTATAACTTAATATGGTATACAGTATGTTATTCTGCATGTTACGGACCTTTCTCTGTTATTTTAGAGTCATCTACAGATCTGTTCATCATTTTATATATATATATATATATATATATATATATATATAATTTTTTTAAAATAAGAAAATATGTTGTAAATGAAATGGTCTCTGCAGTGATTTCTGTCATTTGTACCACCTTAAATGTCACAGCCGTCCCTCAAACAAGTCCCTGTGGGACGCAGTGTTTTAGCTTGACTTAGCATTCACAGTCATAGCTGTAAAGAAATGGATCCTAAAGTATCCTAACAATAATAATTATTAATGCTGGAATTTGAGCCTTTCCTGAGGCCACATTGGTTTCAGTGACTCCATAAAAGAGGCTCCATAACTTTATTTAAGTTCCAGAGGGATGAAGGCCTACATGACCTGTTTACTAGTGGATTATGGTAAAAGCCTGATCTGTCCAGCATGACCCATGCTGTGGTTGAGTTACGTTCAATTAGTCATGCACTGGGGAGCCACTTAGCAAACACACACAATCCCTGTTTGAATCCACACCTCGTGTTACCTTCACACGATCATCCAGAAGAAATCACCAATCTATACCAAAAAGGAAGGGCAAATCCGTATCAGTTGTTCTATGTGTCCAGGTAATATCGCATTGACTGGGATTTAAACTGGACTCAAGTGGCTCCAAAAGCTAATTGGCTGAGCCACATTTGAAGATGGTTTACGGAAATACTAATGACACACACATGTGGCCTTACAGACAAGATTTGTATCAATGTACGAAGTCATTGTGTTACCAGGCCACAGTGTCCTGCTCTTGACACAGTTTTCCAGTCATTGTTTTAAAATAACCATACAGTGTCCTTGCCCTTAGGTTCACACACACAATACCGTTGACACACAACAGTGATTAAACAGGTATTGTACAGCAACAGAAGAAAATTTGTCACCATCCTTATAGGAGTTATTCTTTTTATTTTAAAATAATCTTTTATTATACTTTTAAAAACATAAAAGAAACCTCATAATTGCATTATTTTTGTGGAATTATTGATTTAAAAATAACCATAAGACAACAGACATTGAGTAGATCTATAAAATGACCTTAATACACAACTTTTGTGAAAAGAATATGTCAGCAAGATATCTTCATTAAATTATAAATTCAATATGATAAAAAAATAACATAATGTTTTTCAAGTTCAATATTATTTAGAGATGTTACGTGCATAGGTTTTACCATGCACAATACCGTCTTTAGAACAAACGTGCCACAAACAGGTTCTTCAAAGTAATGCAACAGAAGAACCACTTTCACCATCCTTAAGGACCAGCTCTGAAAAAGAAGTTCTAAAGAATCTTCATAAAACATAAAGAACCTATGTCTAATTTAATGGTTGTTCCTGTGTTTAGGGTATATCTTTAAAAATGTCACATCTCATTTGATGGTTCTCCAAAGATCTTCAGGGAACCAGAAGTGGTTCTTTAGGGTGTCAGATGAAGAACCCTTGAGTGGTAAGAGCGTTAAGACTACATAGATAACATAAGATAGTATAATCACTATGACACACTGCATCTTTTAACTTGTTGCTTCCGTAAGCAACTGCCAGGTGGGATATTCATGGAAACCTGGATTTACTTTGTTTATTGGGAAACGTTCACTGTGTGAGAGAAGATCCTACCAGCTCTAAGCACGTCACCATGAAGGTTCAGTTAATAGCCTGACTCGGGTAGGATTTCCATTTCAGGTGAACTGGCATCAGCCGTGTAGGCCCTTTAATTAAACCCAACACATTTACTCTTTGTGGTTTACACGTGGCTAAGACTGAATCACTTTATTCGTCTACACTTGATGTTATGTATTGTTTCCTAGAACCATTGATCAGTTCACTGAACCATGAAACTGACCCACAACCTGCTTAAAAGGTCCCAGCCGGCCGAGACCGCCATCCGAGGGCATCTCTCCCCTCCCCTATGCTCAAGGAGGCTAATCTGAAGGCTGGCTGCCTCCTGCTAGCATCCAGGGGGAGGCCGCTGCTAATTGCTTGTGTCGTAAAGCTCTGTGACCCAAATAAGCCTTGCTCCCCAAAGCTGGCAGGATAAACCCCACTTTGCCTCACCAAACCTGCTTAATAAGGCTCCTTATCCACACCAGCCCCCCTAACCCCTTCCATCCGCCCCTACGCAACATGCCTTCTGCCACTGCTCCTAGAGGAGGGGCCGAGGAGAGACATGGAGACGAAGATATGAAGATGCATTGTAGCACTGCTCCAGTGACTACCTGAGACAGGATGTTGTAGGAATCATAGACATAGTATCTCCTGCAGGTGTGAGGACTGTGAATGTAAAATAATGGTGTTGGGTGGGAGAATAAGCCTCCTAACCACTGAAAATGTTTGGACAGACTTTTAGACCCTTGGCTGATTGTGGGACAAGGGGGGAAACTGTATCAGTTGTTCTTAAACTGTTTAACATAAACCGAACCTGTTTGTTTGTTGGTTGATTGCGTGCTGCGTTTGTGCTGCCAGCCTTGTCAAAGCAGATCTTATCAAAGTGGGCTAATCGCCACAAAACCAGGTGCCTCCACACACACGTGTCCAGCTGACACCCAGCAGCTATGCTATCAGATCCTGGCACTCCCCCCCTTTATACTCTCCCTCTCTACTGTTTCTCCCCTTCTACGGTCCCCTTTTATTATTCAGATAACAAAATATTATTATTACAGTACTGAATAAACACCAGAGACCCCCATTCAGTAATTTCATTTCCAGTTAGAAACAGGCATTCAGTACACTATTCATTTTTCAGTGCCAGAAACCACACATTCTAACAGAATGTCACTCTACAACTAAATCTAACACATTTGTATGTATGTAGCAAGTTCACCCTTCCCCTTACTGAGGCTTCCATTATTTCATCAGGAGACTCCCCTATAGGATTTCACAGAAATCTGCAGGGATAGGTCTTACACCTCAGAAGATCAGTGTTAAAAATTGGTTCAGCATTTTCTGCTTCTCATGATCCAAATAATCCCAAACCAAACACACTCAGTAGTGGTGAGGTCTGGACTTTGGGGTGGTTCTGAGAACACCAGCAGCAGCCTCTTTTATTAATTTGCCAGTTTTTTAACAGATACACATCCTTTCAGACCCATAGCATAAAGTTTGTCCTCTCACAGTGGAGAGATGGACAGAAGCATCTTTCATTTTTCCAGCAGCCTCTTTTATTAATTTGCCAGTTTTTTAACAGATACACATCCTTTCAGACCCATAGCATAAAGCTTGTCCTCTCACAGTGGAGAGATGGACAGAAGCATCTTTCATTTTTCCACTGATTCA
Source organism: Prochilodus magdalenae (assembly GCA_024036415.1). Lineage (NCBI taxonomy): Eukaryota > Metazoa > Chordata > Actinopteri > Characiformes > Prochilodontidae > Prochilodus > Prochilodus magdalenae. The sequence goes on along the minus strand of JAMWET010002744.1, from coordinate 92,527 downwards.
CACTTGCTCTGTAAATAGACATGTATACATTTGAACTTGGACATTATAAGTCTAAACCAGTTGGTTATGGTAAAAGACTAAACTGTCCAGCATGGCCCATGCTGTGGTTAAGTTCAATTAGTCATGCACTGGGGAGCCATTCAGCAGACACACACAATCCCAGTTTGAATCCGCACCTCACTTTACCATCAGGTGATCGTCCAGGAGAAATGACCAACCTATACTACGCAGGGAGGGTGAATCTGTACTCTAAGATGGATACTCTTCGGCCTTCAACTTTTCTCTTTAATATGCATGTGGATCATCACATAATATCTAATCTCCTTAATTAATATTGCAGTTATTTTCTCATCCTTCGCTTTTTGTTATATCTTCTTTTCTCCACTCTTCCTCTTTCTAATCCGACCTTTCCAACAGCAAAAAAGCACCATAACAATAAGTCCATCATATGTTTTACAGGCATAAATATTAGAAGATACGTCACTGTGCTTCATATGGCTGTGCTATGTGACCATTACAGCATGAATAATTCCCCAGATGGGGCAGCAGCAGGGCCTCAGCTGGACAATCACGGTCCATGAAACAAACTAATAAACAAGCAAGTAAATAAAACTGCGCTTGAGCCAAATCACTGTATTCATCGATTCACTCCATCCAGAAACATCTCGAAAACAGAAGCCCTCTTTTAGAAATGAAACCATAAAAATGTGGAAGAGTTGTTATGAATAGACAAATGTGTTGTTTCATCTTTGTCTATGGATGCATTAGAGCCCCCCCTTCATATTGTACTCATGCTACTCATGCTCAAACGATGGAGTCAAATCCTATCTAGTATCTAGACTGGCTATGGTCTCTAACATCTTCTGAAACTTCACCTAGACTCCCGGGACGTTTTCCCCAGGTAACTGTTTGGGGTCATCTTTTTCAACAGCACCATTTGTTTTAAGAAAAAAAGAATGAATGGTTATAGTTATTATTGGTGAGTCAACAATAACAACAATAATATTAACAAATACTACTGTGTAATTAATATATCCAGTATAGATACTCTATATATTTTTTGTGCAATCTACTTTGATCAATAATCGGAACAGACCAGTCCGACTAAGGCCATTCCCAAAACAGTTTCTTTCTGATTGAATGAGGTGAGTAATCCTGTACACAACCTGTCAACCCCTGCGTCTGATTACGTTCCCAATCGGAAAGTTGAAATACCTTCTGCACATGTACATATGTGTCATAATGGAAATTTAGAACATTCAGCATGTCAGGAGCCAGAAACTGGTCTGCAGAGGAGACAGTTTATGGTTAATACTTTAAAAGACTGGGAGATATTTAGCAGACATAGTCTGTAAAGCTGACAATGATAATCTGTTCAGATTGAACGAGTGCGTCGTATAAAGCTAAAGATAACTGGTCCATCCACATTCCAAACACGTGGTAGCAGACCGCTGAAGAGACCATGCAGATAAATCCATAATCATAATGAATTTAATCCAATTGGCAAAATGTTTACCTGTACACACAACCACTGATGCTAGATTCACTGTGATGGGTGCCTTACTCCAGGAGGAGGAGAGGTTTTGGGGGGAGGGGCTATGTTGTTCTTTAAATGTGTAGTATACGCATTATCACTATCCTGTGCATGCTGAACTCCTTTACAGACATGCTTGTTCTCGGTGTCTGGCTTCAGTATCTGCAGTGTTTGAACAGTAATGTGTTGCTCACTACACTTACTGGACATTTTCAGTTTTGTCCCAAATGGTTGTGATTCATTAAGGTCAGTTTTAATGGTTGTTTCCTGAGTTATCCAGATTAGTGGCGTAACTGTGACCGCCCTAATTCTGATGTGACTGCATCACTGCAACTTTTCCAGATGGCTCACATCAACATTTGCTTTGGATTCTTTTTTTAATCTAACCTCGCAGCACTGAGGCTGTATACCGTAACAGGAAGGCACTGTGTGTTCGGCCTAATGTTCAGTAAATGTAAAGTACCCGAGACGGAACCCAGGAGTAGCCCTAACTGAGGGGATTAGTTTGTACGCTGCTGCTATCTGTCCACTGCTGTGTCCTCAAGCAGCCCACTGGCATATATTCTGGCTGTCCCTCAGGTTTCTCAGCCAATAAGAGCTGCTAATGGGATATGTGTCGCAGGTGTCAGTGGCCATTTGTTTAGGAGAGTGTTTAAAGCAGCCGGGTGTGTGAAAGCACACATTACTGGATGTGTATTGGCTGCAGTCGGGTCAGTGTGTGTAGAGATGTTTTGATACTGGTGGTGTGTAGTGAACTGTTTGTCTAAGAGCTCATTGAAACACCGTCTCTGGTGTATTTACACCTTCAGTGCTAACGTGACGGTAGGACATATAAGAGGAACCAAAGCTCTTGTTCCACAACCAGCACCTCACAGTGGTCGACTGTTGTGCAACACTTAGGATTCAGTTTTTCTTTAAATTTGCAGCTTCTATACTTTACCTTCTCCTGGATAGGAACAAACACAGGTACAGGGAAGGTGTAACAATGCAGATTCATTCAAGAGATTTGTTGCCCTGGTCAAACGGCATGTTGTGTTCATTTTTAATGTGAATGTAAGTAACACATCCCCTACAGAGAATGCAATTCTGCATATTTACCATACAATTAATGTTTATTTGCTGAATGTATGGACTGAAAAATGAATAAATAAAATGCAGCCTGTGCAAAAGTTGCAGTGCAAGTTAGCTATTTTAATCTCGTCTAATGCATTAAAATCAGCAAATTAATAGAAATTATAGGGTAAAATTAACTGAATATGTATGTTTTGTAAATCAACAAAAATTTAATTTCACTGGGATTTTTTAAAACTTATTTCCTACTTTTTAAAAAATATTGCTTTTTGAAATTGCTATGTAAGAACCATAATTATTATCATCAATATTATAAATTAACTTTATTGTGTAATTAATATAAATCACAAAAAGTGATATTTTAGTAATAAAAACATATATTTACTCACAGATCACTAAAATGTAAAAAAAAAAAAACTCAAAAATACCTCAAGTTAAACTTTGAGGTATAAAAAGTGTTGGGTTGCTTCAAAATATCTGTAGTGTAATACTTTTTTTTTTATTATTATTATTTTATAAATACAAAGCTAAACATTTTTGGACTTATAATTATAAACGTTCTATAAACCCTGACAAGGTGGTCACATTTATACCACTGCAGTAAACAATTTTCTCTAGAATGGCGTATTTTATACCAATCACCATGTGTATGACTTTTGTCACTTCAAATATGAATAATTTTTCATTCTTAATTTCACTATCTAGTGCTGAGGAGCAGCCACCTAAACGACTCTCCACTGCCCCCTATTGGTCCTCTCCTAGTCATAGAGACTGTATTTTTATAGAGACTGTAGAATATTAATAAATATAAAACATGACACTGTCCAACACCCAGTAAATGTTTGTATGCTTTTACTCCTTCATCAGTGGATATTAAATTTATTTTCAAAACTCACACAAAAAATAAAAACCCACAAAAAAGTGAAAAATTACCAAAATGTTGAAATGCTCACAAATACAATATTGTTAGTTAAATTAATGCTCACTTGACAAAAAAATCATCCAAGGTATTTTAAAAGTGCTACAAATGGAAACAAAGGCACAGTGACAAACATGCAGGGACTGTAGCCTTGTGCAACAGCGTCTATTTGCTACTCCCTGCTATTTTTATACAGTGGTGTTATACCTTCGACTATTTGTCAATGTGTTTGCTGTACAGTGGTAGTGTTCATGGGGTAGTGCTGATTGACTCGTTCTTCAAATAATTACAAACTTTTTTTAAAACTACTTTTTTATCAGTCAGCAAAATAAACTGAAAAATACTGAAAATCTGCAAAAGAAATAACTAACAGAAAAATACTAAAAATCTGTAAAACTAATAACCCAAACTGCAAGCAGATTAACTTTTATTATCTATATTCATGCAGTCTTCTCCAAAACACAAAGGATTTTTATAACAAAATACCTTTATATGTTAAAAAAGAACTTATAATGCTTTAAAAAGCAAAAACTCCGTATTTTTAGCAGTTTTGGTTAGTATAACATGTCATGTTCCTCTGGACACGATTTAATATAAAGTAGCAAACTGGTTTTAATGCCCCTGGTATAAGTCATATTACAAAGTCACATGATCTGTACACAATAATCATAATTTAAAGTCTGCACTTTCTCACAATATTCTGTTTCTCTACTTCTTTCCATAACACATGCCAAAATATAAACACAAATGATACATATTCCACACGTCCATTTCAAGTACAATATTACTAACAGCATCTTCCTACCATATATATATATTTACCATTATCCTAAAGGGGGTGATCCATGCTGACAAATATTAGGCCAGTCATGTAGTGATTTTAAATGAGTTCTTTTCAGCACAGGTCCCCTTTAAGTATCCTACTAACAGCAATGAGATTTATAATATGTAAACCAGCTTTGGGAAGAAAATACAGAGAGAACCTGAACTACGACCACATTCAACTGCACACAAGCTGACTGCTATCATAGTGTTAACAGTTAATAACTCGGCTGATTCCTCCCAGAAAGCTCATATAAAGTCTGCTTAGCACAGTGTGTTAAGATTGTATATTACCATTTCCATCTAGTCATATGCTACATTACCCATGTATCATATATAACATCATCCTGCCATCAATGTTTTAATTAAATCATTTGAATTCTTCCAGAAATTTCTGGTTCCTGAAATAAACTGACAGGTCTAGATATTGGTGTGCAACAAAACAACAGCGAGCTGATAAATATAACATCTGAACTGTACCTGCTTCAAAAATATCCTCCTCAATATTTCAAGCCAAAGACTTTACAAAGTCCTTTTCTCTTGTTTTTGATCATCTACAGGCTCTCATCCTTTGATGTATTATGTATAGTAATGTTACTGTTTCATATGGGGTAAAGGTGCCAAGGATTACTTTACCTGTGTTATTTCTATTTTTTAATATAAAATTAAATGTTTTAATATTTATTTATTTTTATATTTTAGAAATTCAGTGTACAGACAAGTTTATGATTACTGATACATAAAACACTAATTATATTCAGTATTTTGTCAGCACATCTGCCCTGAAATTAGATCTCCATTTTGGAAATATAATTAATTCTGGATATTTCTATATTATATTGTTGTTGTTGTATTTTTTTTAACCCCTTCCCTCTTGTTACCAAAGTGGGTGGATGAAAGCTAGTCTATGCTTCCTATGAGGGTTGTGAAGTGCCCATGCATTGTTTTGCTGCTTACACAGCTGGACAGCTCAACACACTTGGTGGAAAAAGCTAATTGCCAATTTTGTTATGTCACTTACTACATGCCTGTAATGGCTAGCATGGTGCTGAGTGATGGGGAAAGAAGAGTCATTTTTACCTCCCAGATAGTGAGGCCAATTACACAGTCTTGAATTTCTGGCCGTAGGTAGCTGTGCATTGGTATGAATCTAATAATCTCCCCAAGACATATTTTTTATGCTGAAAACCTGGATTCCAGATTTGTGAATGGTGGTGTACACAGACCCTGTTCTCCAGTGTAGTATTAATGTTCATAGAGTTTAATAACCAATAAATTAAATAACTTCACACCAATTTCACACGTATGCCACGTGTTGGCTTGCTGCTGGTAACATGTCCAAATGATGCATCATGAACATGGAACAGATGTAAACTGCACTGACTGTAACAAAGTGATTGCTATGACCCTTTGACTTGACATCACCACGAAGTCCCAAGTACAAATATTCATCTTAACCCCCATCCTGTTTGTGCTGTTAAGCTCCCCAGAAGGATATGAAAGATGTGCCTACTCCCTAAGGAGGGTTTGTGTTCAGGTCTCAGCAGCGGCGAGGGGAGTTGGGGTACTTGGTCTTCAGACCTTCCTTAAAGCTACGGAAGAGCAGACGGTTCCTGCGGTTCTCCTCATCCTTGCGGCTGTGGAATTCCCCCTGGACCTTAAAGCCTCTGTGCACCACAAATGCATTACTTACCACAGAGAAACTAAATCCAGCTATGTGAAGCTCACAGGCCTGTGGTGCAAAGGGAAAAGAAAAAAGATGAGTGGACAATACTGCACAATTTACAACTGCAATGTAGTTCTGGGGTCGTAACAACCACTGGTAAAAAGTTTGGAATCTCCAGTCAAAGGTTTGGGATCCCCGCTTCACCTGCACATGCATACAGTCATCTTGATATGATACTAGTACTCTACAGCTACATAGGTTAAATATTTGGTGTTCAGTAAAAATTGTTGAAAATAGGTTCTGATATGTACAGAATTATGAACAAAGCTGTAGATAACTGAGAAAGCCATATAGGCTATTTCTGAGAATGAAGTTAGTCAAGAATTGTATGTAAATAGTGACAATGAAATCTCACAAGTCTACAATACACAATACAAGTTAAATAATGTAGTGTACTATCTAATGTCTTTTTGTTCATAAAAAACTTGATACACCTAGTTTAATCTGAAATGGGGTGAGCAACATCACAACATGTATTGTTATTATTATAAAAATTCACAATACTGTTTTTTTGTAACATACTGTATACATGATCAGTACTTGTCTAATTATATAGAGAGTAAAAGTGATTCAGTTTAACTGCATCTAGTTCAGTACAGAATGTCAAATAATGAATAGTTAAATGATTGTGTTTGCAGTATGTCTGGACTGTAGCACTACTGGTGATTTCACCCTAACGAGAAACAATATGTTGACGAATCATGTGTCGAGAAACCTTCTTGCCATATCACTTCTAATTTCACACACTTTGCTACACCGACTCCAATAAAACAGGACTAATGACGCCCTCTTTCTAAACTAACAGTGTGAACAGTTGGTTTTTAGGTGCTTATTCACAATATGTATGTGGTGTCACAGTGCACTTTTCTAAGGGTCTTTGATATCACCAGTCCTTAAAAGAACACTGACTAACTGCATGCTAAACCACAAAGTGAACATAATTAGGCCTGTTTAATCAGATTCAGTGCAGGATGTGAAGCACTGAATAAAAGTAATTGTAAAGGAGTATTTACTATTGTTATTATTATTCTATTTTGCATGTTCCAACTGATTAAATCTTAAACAGAATATTGTGTTGCATATCAGATATCATAAAAAGCTCTCGAAATATTGTTGCCATATTGCCCACCCCAATCTGTAATATGTCCCTCCAAGTTGAAGTACATTACAGAAACAGCTTATGACTCTTTTGCTGAAGAAAATGCAACACAGAGCAACTTCTGATCATCCATATCCAAATAGAAGATCAGTGAGAGTATCTACCAGTGCCTTTGAAGCTTATCGGGACTAACCTGGCTGATGCGGTTAAAGCCGTACTGCTTGAAGTTCTCATCATACAGTGGCACTGTTTTGGCCCCGATGTAAAAGGGCTCCCATGGGTCCGCCCAATTCAAGGTGTATGCCACCTCCAAAGGCCCAGAGCTCTTGGCGGCTAGATTAACCCACCGAGAGTAGTTAGTAGGGGCTTGGCATCGCGGGCACAGTTCCTCATAGAAGGGCCTTACCTCCCCGACCTGATACAGCTGCACCAGCTCTGCCTTGGAAGCTGGCATTTTGCGCGTGTGCCTGATTTCGAAGGCAGGTAGGACCAGGACCTCATCCTGGGGTGGCTCACGCCTCATCAGCATAGTCACAAACTGATGGTGCAAGTTCGCACTGGGCAACATGTCGATGTCAATGACCAGGACATAGGCAGCATCGGTGCCAGTGCGTGCCACATTGCGGAGGAGGTTGTTGGGATAGGAGACGTTGCTTCCAATGGCATAGTTTTTGTACTTGTCCCTGTGGGATTCAAGCTTTGCAAACACACCGGGACACCCTTGCTCCTCAAGGCCAGCAAAGTGCTCTCTGTCTTGCTCTGGGAAGCTGGCCGTCTCCTCAGAGTGGCAGACCAGGTGGAAGTCCACCAGCTCCTGGACCTGAGGGCAGAAGAGGCTGAGAGCATATACCAGGGCTGTGGCAAACCTGACATCCTGGCCATGAGCAAATATGGCAATGGAAACTGGGTTGCGCCAGCGTTCAAGCAGAGAGTCCAGGTGATGGAGGTTGTTGATGGTGGTGTGAGTGACCAGGGACAGGTGGTGAGACCTGGGGTCGGCGCCTGGTTTCTGACTGGTGGAGAAGTCGCTTTTGATGAGGTTTTTATAAATGCGATACTGACCACTGTTGTCGAAGATGCCCCCGCTGGACAGAGAATACCTCAGCCTCTCCTTTTTGGAGTTCTTTTCCCCGAGGTGAGGGTTTTTCCTAGCCCCAAACAGCTCCGAGTACCGGCTGTGCTGCAGTTTGCCGTGAAGCTTGGAGAGGAATGACAGATAGATGAGCTGCAGCAGCGCCACTATGAGCAGAGCACTGAGCACCACTTTAAACACGGAGCATTTTTTGGAGAAAGGCATTCCAGAAACGTGGTTTTGTTTAAAGGATATGTCTAAAGTACACTGTCTATAACGCGAGCCTGGCTACTTCATCTCATCTCCTCAGCGCTACACCTTTAGCCAGCTAGCAGTACCTTTTACTGTTAGCAACCTACCGACTAACCGCTACGCGATAATCCACCATGTAAACGTAGCAGCCCTTTGTATTTGCCACAGAGCTCAGTCTCGGGTGTATGTCCATTTTCTGTCCGAATTTGACATTTAGGTCCATAAAGCTGCGTAAACCACACAAGGGAAAATCACGGGGAGCACACAGACTGCGCTTGCGCTGTCCGGCGCATGTTTACGCGCTGTTAGCTTGCTAGCTAGCTTGTTAGCTACCGTAAATACTGTAACAAACTAGCATATACAGTCCCGTGGTAATAACGGGTAAAACGTGGTATTGTCATTGTTATCTTTCATATGTAAGCAGTTCATGATATAAAAGTGTTCAATAATGATGTAGGACTAAGTAATTTAGTGGATCTTTGGCGGTAGAGCCCATAAGTCTCGTTTAACTAGTTTATTTCGAAGTAGGAAGCGCATGTGAGACGAGGTGGCCGAGTGGTTAAGGCGATGGACTGCTAATCCATTGTGCTCTGCACGCGTGGGTTCGAATCCCATCCTCGTCGACAGTGTTTTGTATCGGTTACAGAGAAACGATTTAGCTGCGTTAATATGACTTTAGCAGTCAAGTCTTAGTAATAAAACAGAAAATGTCAAAATACACCGACAGACATAATATTAAAACCACCCCTTTGTTTCTACGCACTATCCAATTTATCCGCTCCACTTACCATATAGGAGCACTTGGTAGTTCTACAATGACAGACTGTAGTCCATCTGTTTCTCTGTAAACTTTGTTAATCCCCTTTCACCCCGTTCTTTGATGGTCAGGGCCCCCACAGCACCACCCAGAGCAGGTATTATGTGGGTGGTGGATCATTCTCAGCCGAGTGCACACTGGTTGCCAAGTCATTCATTACTATGATCTATTTTGTCTATTACAGTATCTCCTCTACACAGTTTACAGCATGTTAATTAAAAGGTACTGTTATTAAAACGTTTCCACACAACAAAAGAGACAGCTGTTTTATACTGTACGTGTGTCTGTGTAAAACTGTACATGTATCTGTGTTTGAGGTTATACAGGCATGTCACAGCACTGTAGAGTTTGGCTTCGGTTTAACACAAGTGTGAGCAAAGACATTGGACGTGGTGTTTCAACACATGTTCTGTAGTGCTTTAGGAACACACTCTGCATGTTTGCTGTTTAACTTTCAGTGATCTAAAGCCTTTAAAACAACAAGACTACTGGTTGTAGGTTACTGCCCAGGACTTTAGGACTACTACATTTAACAACATGACTGTAATTAAAGAGCATTGCTGTAATCCAAAAATACCAGGTTATTATTAACAGTTAACTATGCTGCTACAGTAAGGTACGTTTTATATACGACACTGTTGCACCATAATGTAACTTTATTTTCAGAATAATACAGTAATAATACAGTTACAGTAGAGAGCAGAGGCTGTGAGAGACTGCACAGCATTTGCAGAGTTAAACCTGCTGTAGTGAGTTGGTGGGCATGCTTAACCCACCTAAGTACCCTTGTGTTAAATGGGTTATGCTGATTGTCCTAGTTGACACAGTTTATCTCTGAGATTTAGACGCCAGCTGTGATAAGCTAGCTCTAGGTGGCAACAAAGACCAGTATAAGATCGATTGTCTTTGATGTACACATAACTCAGCTGTTGGATATCTGGTAACCCTGTAGTAATATTTCTTAGTTATAAAATGTATTTTACTATATATTTTAATATTTATTGTATATTTACTTTCTAGAAACCCTGTAACAGTGAGCTACTGCAATTGTGAAGTTCATTAAACATTAGAACTGGATCTCTCTCTCCACAACAGGAATCACACCCTCTATTACTTTACTGAAAAGGCACACAACACCATCTAAAGACCTCCAACTACATACAGTAAACAAACTCAAATATGCCATTAGTTAATCTCTATATATTGAAACATGATATATGCCTACTTAGTGTGTTTGACTGTATTATCAGTTCTGCGTCCTCTATTCATCAGTGCTCAGTGCTCTTGTTTGATGTATTATGGTGTATATTATTGTGATGTACAGTACAATGATGTCTATGATGGCGGTTTTTAACCCTGTGATTTGATGTTTTCAATTATATAACAAAACCTTGAAGTGCACTTTAGAACCCTGGATAAAAGGGTTTCTTTGGGTCCTATTGTGCCCAACACCCTACATATATCTCTGCCACATTAACACATTTTAAACACATTTTTAGCACAAAAAAGTTAAATATATTGTTGCTGTTCAATGAAAAACACAAATCTCCATTTTTACTGATTTTTTTTATACATTATGTGATCACAGCAGCTGCCGTTTACATTGTGTGAAAATGTCTTGATGAACTGACCAACATAAATGGCCCAAACAGCCTGGAAACAACTATGGTTCCATTGACTTTCCATTGATTTTCTTTGGACAGTGATAATATAATTAAACAATTTCCTATACATCAGGAAACATATTCATAAGCATTTCATGTATCTTTCTGTGAAGTAGCCTTTACAGGCAATAAGCTCCTCAGACATCTGATTCCAATCTAGAGACAGAGTAAAATCTGACATCTAATCCGACGTTCTCAGTGACCATAAGAGGTTTCAGAGATCACCGAGGCAACAATGCTGGACATCTGCAGCTCTTTAGCCCTTTACCTGTTTGACTGAAGTTCCTGAGACATTTCTACATTTCTACAACAGAAGGCATCAATTCTTCACACTGTAAATACATTTATGCAGTACTTAGAATATGCTAAACTTGTCATACCATGTCAGTGATGTATGGTGAAGTTCTGTTTATTGGTGCATGTGTCTACGTCAGCATGCACTTTAGAAATTGCTTTTCAGTAGGTTTCAATTTCCCTATCGCCGATATCAAAACTGCATTGAAGTGTGAGTACTGGCATTGACACCTGTATGTTATCAGTATCAGTGCCATACTAATGTTAAATTCTTTGAATAAAGAGCAATTGTGAATTCAGCTGTGCAGAAGCGTGTTTCCTGTAGGGATCTTTTCCCCTAGAACGTTAGCAAGCATCATTTGGAGCAACTGATAGGGGACAGCACTGCAGAGTTTAGTTCAGCAACTCATGAGCTGAAGTGTTTATGGAAGTTATGGAAAAAGTAAAAAAATGAAAATTGGACTCTTGTTTTTGCAACTGGTTTTATTATACTTTCTTACAGTTAATAATAATAATGTTCTCGTGTTCAGTATTTCACTGATTTTCTTTCAGTGATCTTAAACGTTAGATTTAGATTAGATTAGATTTTAATCCCACAGTGGGGAAATTTAGTCTCCGCATTTAACCCATCCGTGAAGTGAAACACCCACAAACACACTCACTAGTGAACACACACACTAGGGGGCAGTGAGCACACTTACCCGGAGCGGTGGACAGCCTTATCCACGGCGCCCGGGGAGCAGTTGGGGGTTAGGTGCCTTGCTTAAGGGCACCTCAGTGTTACTGTCAGTTCAGGGAATCGAACTGGCGACTCTCCGGTCACAAGGCTGGTTCCCTAACCTCCAGCCCACTATTTAAAATGAAAATAACACATAATTGTTTTTGCATACTGAACACTAATCTCTAAATCACTGCATTTTAATCATACTACAGACGGGACATAATTCTTTTGGGGACTGATGGAGATAGATGGAGAGGTTTGCTGCCTCTGGTCCACTGCAACATGTCATTTTACTGAGACCAAACAGCAAACGATTATTGTCACGCTTCCGGGTTTTCCCTGCTCCCGTGCTTCTCCGGACTCAACTTCCCAGAGGGCAACGCTCGATGACGCCACGCCCGCGTCCAATCCGCTTCGCTCTCCATCACCGGAGTTTTAGCGAACAGCTGAACCTAATTTACGATCTCCATTTATACCTCTCCACGCCGCTTTAGCTTTTGCGAAGCTCTGCCAACCTAGTTAGCAATCCTGAGCGTTCTTTCGGTGAATTATGTTTTTTCTGGTTCTTGATCTCTTTTTCTGTTTTCGACTACCCTTTTGCCTTTTCCTCCTAACTTGTTTACCTCCGCTGATTGTCTCTCCTGGTTTCGGCTTTGCCTGCCTCGACTACGTTTTCTAGCCCTACCCCTGTTGCTGTATCTCCATTGCTGCTTAGTTTGTTCACTTCCCTGTTCAATAAACATTCTGCCTTGACTTTTAACTCTGCAAGCGTCGACCCGGAGTCTTTTGCCCTGACAATTATAAAATATTACAGATCACCCGACTATACACATATATTCATAATGTACTACACTCATAATCCTTCAGAACAAAAAACAGACCCACTTTTCTTTACTGTAGTCAGTTTACATAAGCATTTTATCTTCTTCGTATTCTATAAAAATCTATATTTATATTTGCTGCTCACTTCTTTAGCAGCACTTTAGTACTTTATTGTAAAATTATTTAAAAATGTTTTTAAGACAAATTTCTTATTTCTTTGTACACTTTATATTCTGATTGTATCTCCATAAATATCCCGATTCTGATTCTAATTACTGCTGACCCTTATCTAGTACCTGAAACGGGTGTGATCGTCAGTAGAGCCGAGTTTTTACCTCCATCGTTATTACAGGGGTTGAAGTATGGATAGAGTTTCTCAGTGAAAGACTGACCAGTGAAAGAGTAGATATGAGATCTGGCCTCCACATCATAAAAGGAGACCAGACCCTCCTCATAATCCACAAACACCCCCACCTTCTGGACCTTCTCTTTCAGGGGGAGGAGGACTGAAGGACCAGCGCAAGCACTGTACTCATTCCCTTTCCTCAGAATCACAGTCCAAAATCCATTCTGTGGGTTCAGTGTAACCTTCCCCTTCCTGTTAATGAACTCTCTGACCACTCCTAATTCCCATTCAGTCTTCTCCCTGACCTGCACCTCATAGTAAAACCTTCTTGAGGAGAATCCCTCCTTTCCCAGGACAGAGGTACACACATCAAATCTCTTTGGATTCTGAGGAAGTTTTTTTGTTTTGCCATGTGTCACCTGTTTTCCATCATCAGACAGGATGAGATTGCGATGAGCTGTATCAGCATCTAGAGTCACATCCACTGAGACAAACACAACATGTGTGAAATTGATTATATACATATCATGTGGTTCATATGTCATTAAATAATGGTTCCACCAATGTTTAACATACAGCTCCCTCACCCTCACTACCTTTTCCAAACTGAGTTAAACCAGACTCTCAAGTCTTAGTCAGACCAAGACAAAAATGTTTTACATGAGTCAACATTTAAAAAGCATTTGTGGAGGACTAAACTATGGTTTATGGTTCAGCATGTGTGATAGAAATGTATGTGCAGCAGTGGTGTTAAAACCATACAATATAAAACCAGTAAAAGTAAAAAATAGAGAAAATCATACCTGCATATTGCTGAATCCTCTTCAGTTCTGATCAGAGAAAATACAATAGAGAAATGAATAATTAATAACTGACTAACCGCATGGCCATAAGCAGGATTTACAGAAAGCCTTACACAGAAACGCTAGGTGCTCTCCCGCGCATACATGAGAAGACCAACCAGTTGCAAGACTCGATGATATTTTTCATGAGACCTTTAAATGATTACCTCTGCTACAGACTCGAGAATTAAAGTGTCCCACCTGATTCTCTGATCGTTTCCTCCAGACGTTGCTGAAGTTGAGACACAGCGTTCTTCAAAGTGTTTATACTCAGATGAGGGTCAATACTGATGTCAGTCCAGTCCTTGGTGTGTGGAGGTCTGCACAGTGATGGGTAAACCTACAGTCCAGCAGGAGAGAGGAGAAACCCCTCAGCATGGGCAGTGTAGTTGTGTGATGTGCTGCATTGTCACTGAGCAGATAGAGAGACACTGACCTGTAGGAGGTGCAGGTGGTCCTCAGTGTGGGAGATCTGCTCCAGCTTAGAGTCTCTCCTCTTTAGCTCAGTGATTTCCTGCTCCAGCTTGTTAATGAGATCTTCAGCCTGCCTCTCCGCTGCTTTCTGCTTCTCCTCCAGCACCTTCAGCAGCTCAACCAGGCTTCTCTCAATGCAGCACATCAGAGCAGTGAAGACCTCAACACTGTCTATTTTGTCTTTCTCTGTATTTTTCTAATAGAAGAACAAATTTACACTTGTTATTTAATATTTTCTACAAATTAAAGGTTGCATGTTTTAATATAAATGATGTTTCACCCACCTTTCTGAGCTCTACTGAGTGTTCAATCTCTTTGATCTTCTTCAATCTGTCTTGGATCATCTGCTGCACCTCTGTCTGTGTCTTCTCCAACTGTGCCTGTGAGCAGAGAGGAAAATCATTTTGCATGCAGTTTCTTGGATTTCTTAAGTAGTGCTTTGTTTCATGCTTCACAAGGTTGATGTTAATTAGTGTCTCCCCCACCTTCTTCTTTTCACTCTCCTCCTCTATAGGAACAGTGCTGTGAGTCTTGTGGTCTCCTTCAGTGCAAAACTGACATACACACGTCTGATCATCTCTACAGAACAGCTCCAGGGGTCTCTCATGCTTCTGGCATATGTAGTCCTCCAGGTTCTTCACTGGCTTTATTAGTTTGTGCTTCTTAAGTCGTGGAACATTATAATGAGGTTCTAAATGAGACTTACAGAAAGTCACAACACAGTCCAGACAGGACTTCAGAGCTTTCTGCTTCACTTCTGTACAATAGTCACATAAAATCTGAGGTTTATCCAGGACGTTTTTCTTTTTAAAGCCCATCACCACCTCTCTGAACGCTGTATTGATCTTCAGTTCTGGTCTCCTGGTGAAGCTTTCTTTACATACTGGACACTGACAGTGTGTAGTGCTGTTCCAGTGTTGTTTAAGGCAGGTTTTACAGAAGTTGTGTCCACATGGAGTGGTGACTGGATCAGTGAACATATCCAGACAGATGGGACATAGAAACTGATCTTCAGAGTCACGAGCAACTGTGGAAGTGAAACAACGAAAAATGTAGAATTCTCTCAGAAATCCAAAGTATAAACAATATTAACTTATATGACTGAATTCATTTGGCACATGTTTCATAAAAAAGGTCCCATATCAAAGAAAAATGATTTATTATATATGAGGTCGATTTATGTCACCATGTCACCGACATTTTTCTCTCAGAAATCACTGGACCCTCTGTGTTACAGAATTTTTAAAGAATTGAAATATGAAAATCAAAGATCCAAAGTTAGTCAAGTTAGATCCAAATATGGAGTACGGTGGTGTATTAGGCATTGCTCTGGGCTTTCATCAGGACTTTCCAAAACATTTAAATGTGGAGTACTTGATTCTGGAAAACCATTGTTAATACTTGAACTCAACAGCAAAATAAGTACCCACCCCTTTAGTGCTCCTTCAGAAACACAAACATTACCAAACACGGTGAAACAGTGCTGACCTATTGGTTCTGTGATATAGCAAAAATTAGTTAGGTTCACTGTCCAGCAGAAACATAGTAACCATTTTATTGTTTTTAACATTTATCAGCTTTCCCTGAAACTGTAGTCAGTTTTTCTTACTTTCAGTTTTCTCGTTCCACTTGGTTAGACCATTACATTTAACCATTTAACCATAACCATTTAACCTTGGTTAGACCATTACAGTCTGGCACCTCAGACTAGCGTAACAGTTGTCATGCGTTGCGGAAGGATGTTTAGATAAGCGACAAAAAGGGCTGATGCTTGATTGCTTTTGTAGTTCTCAGCCTTTATTTTTATTTTAAGCCACTTTCAAGACTGTAGGTCATAAAGCTACTGCAGTGTATGCTAAGCTATGATTAGCACCTTAATGCTAACATGCTAACAGAAACAAGTCCTCAAAGCTGCCAACACACAGAGTTAGTTACAGCTCTTCACATTTAAACAGCAAGTTGATAGCAGTGTCATACTTCAGGAAATTTTTTTAATATTAGTGAAATAGATTTGACAAGGAATGTAAGGTATCAGAATGTAAATGCAGCATGATTTAAGGATGAACAGGAATATTCAAACAAGAAGCTAGCTAATAAGAAAGCTGGGAATAATGGAATAATGAAAGTTGGGGTGTTTGAAGTAGAAATGAGTGCAGCCAATGAGTCACAATACTTAAATGAAAGAAGAAACACAACGATGCCTGAATAAACAGGAAGCAACTGCGAAAAGGATTACAGCTTCTGTTGTAATTATAGTACAAAGGGTATTGTGAAAGTTTTTTTGTTTTTGTTTTTTTGTAGATCAACTTTAAAATTTAAGACCAGTATCTACCCAACAATCCAATATCCACATACCTACTCTGGTCCTTATAATTGATTTAACATTGCTCTGTGGGATGTTTATAGTTTGGGATATGTTATATAACCCAACCCTGATCTATACTTCTCCACAAAGTTTGTCTTTGACCTATCTGGAGAGCTCCTTGGTCTTTATGTTGCTTGCCTAATAATGTTACAGACTCAGTTTATTAAAATTATTAACTCACTCAGAACTTGATGCCAGCAACACATCTCAAAGAACAAAAGGCTAGAAAACTATGTACTAAAAAGAAACTATGTACTAAAAGAAACAGCTGGAATCACATGACTGGGTATACAAAGAGCATTTTAGAGAGGCAGAGTCTTTAAGAAGCAAAGATGGGCAGAGGTTCACCAATCTGAAAAAAATGAAGTATCATAAAAACACTCAGAGTGGGCACATTGGGCAAGGCTAACTTATTGGATGGTTGTAATCTTCAGGCCCTTGGGCGGCGCTGCATTAAAAACAGCCATGATTCTGTACTGGAAATCATGCATGGGTCTGGGAACACTTCCATAAATCACTGTCTGTGGATACAGTTCCCCATGTGTGTCCTGCCTCAATGCGTGTCCCTGAGGTGAGGGACAATCTACCTTGTTATTAGCACACAGCTCAAAAGCATGCATTTCTGATTGTATGGAGTTGCATTAGTGCCTATGGCATGAGGATCTTATTCATCTGGATGAATAATTTCATTTATGAATGGTGAACAGTATATAGAGGTTTTAGAACAACATATGCTCTCATCCACACAATGTAACTCTCAGGGAAGGACTTGCATATTTCAGCAGGACAATGCTAAACCACATACTGCATCCAACACAACAGCATAGATCAGTAGAAGAAGAGTCAGAGTGCTGAACTGGCCTGCCTGCAGTCCAGACCTTTCACCAACAGAAAACATTTAGCACATCAGGAAACAAAAAACCTGCTGCCATCAAGTTCTAAAAATAAAGTTAATAATTTTTATAAAATGGTAAAATGTCTCACTCTCAATATGTAATATGTTTTATATGTTCTATTATGAATTTAAAAAATAATCTATGAAATTTGGAAACTATTGCATTGGTTTTACTTACACTGATTTAATTCTTATACTAATTCTACTAATGTACATTCTACACAGCATCCCAACTAGGAATCAGGGTTATATTAAGGAAGGAGGAGCTGGTTAGCTTAGGAGTAATGTTAATAGCTCCACCCACAGAACAGGTTCAATCAGAAATGTTCTAAAAAACAGGATAGTGGTGATGGTCAGGACTTTGGTTTGATATTGATTAACAGAAGTCACATTGATGCAAGTTTAGATGATAATGAGTCAGATCTGAATAAGCAAATTCAAGCAGATGGTGTTGGAATGACAGACAGCCAGTTCTGATTTGTAACTTTCAAGCCAAGCCAGTTATTGCTAGCTTATCTCCGTTTGCTGAGCTAGTGGCCTACAGACCAAGGACTAATGTCTGAGAGAGCAGGTGAATGACTGTTTAGAAAACTAAAAATGTCATGTACTAATCTGAACTGTAAATTAGCTGTGGGTATTAGCAGGTGCTAAGCCACTGTTTTGTGTATATTATTTTAGGGTGGTTTTTGTATTTACTACAGTGACCACTTAGTGTCCCCTGAGTTTAGAAGTTTAAAGGCTGACTGACTGATTCTGGTTTTACTTTGATTATACTGTATTGATACAGCCAAGATTAATCGTGTGTATGCACTGTGTTGACTTACAGCGTGACGGTTCCAGGCTCCACCTTTTGCCTTCTCTCTGTCGTTGTGATTCAGCCATTTCCTTCCTCCTCCTGTTGAACACTGTTCAGTAAGAAATCACATCAATCAGCTCACACCTTTAACACTCCATACCTGCCTGCTGCCCTCTAACTCCCTCTAACAAGTATTATATCCAGCACGTCCACACAGACATTACACTGTTCTGTATCTGCAGACTGTAAAAGCTCTGTTCCTCTTTATACTGACCATCATCACAGCTCTCAGCTCAGTAACATCCTCCACACTGTCTCACTGTCTGCTCTGTTTGAATGAGTGTTTTTACTGCACTCAGTATTCACCACTCTGCTTTAACCAGTTACCCAACACAACAACCCCTCAACCTGTTTTACAGCTCAGCTCACAAGCTCCATCAGTCAACGTCAAATATTATTTCTCTAGTTTCAGACAGTAATCACATATCACAGTATTCAACTTCAGTATTTCAGCTGTAGATATGATCACTTTCTGTGAAAAACATCTCCATCTGACTTTGTTTACTCATGTAGTTCACCGTGATGAAGCTCACACTGACTAAACTTCTGATCTATGAATCATTCACTGACATACGTACCTTTACTCTTCTCTTTCGTCTTTTACTTGGAGAGTCAGAATCGTCTGTGTTTAAACTCTTCTCAGAGTTACTGAATATCCAGCACCTCGATCAGCACATATTTTAAAGAAGGAAGCTGTTATTCCTATTGGATGTTCCTGATTCGTTCAGAGTCCCTTTTTCTTATCTTGTGTGAAGTCATTTCCTGGTGCACATGTTAATCATAATGGAGTTTATTAAATATGATAACAATCTCATACTCAACATAAGGCAGACTGCACAGGAAAGTTGTAAAGTGTAAAAAACGGTATTCACTGTAATGCATTACTTAAAAACGTGTCTTTAAATCAACAACGACGCCAAAGATAGTGGCAATAAGGACGAACTGTGCCTAAAAAGCCAGATGCATTAATAACGAAACAGTCTTATGACCACACACTCTAAACCTGGACACCTGCATCAGCACAGAGGAACAGTGGTCAAAGGACAAAGCCCACTGACAGGGAGGTGGACAGTAGGTACAATAGAGCTGAAGAATATTTTGCCACTCATCATCAAATGAAAAGCTGCACCCAGGAGGAAGTGTTGGATTGCAGTGCTGTTAGGAAGGAAGATAAAGCTTACCAGGAACAATAAATGATGTTAAATTTAGACAGATATTGGCAATATTTATTTTTCTTATTTATTGTCTCTTAGTATGCACCATGTTTGCCAGACGTCTTGGCATGGAGTTGAAGAGGCTCCTAAAGGTGTCTTGTGGTAATCCATTCCACACAGCTTGAATATCTTCACACAGTTCCTTCAGATTTTACGGTAGGGGTGGCATATTGAGAGCACGTATAACAGCATCCCACACATTTTTAATTGAAGATAGGTCTGACAATGCAGTTGGCCAGTGTATAGTATCTGTGTCTTCAAGGCTAGCTCCTGAGACGGCAGCAGTATGCAGACAAGCATTATCCTGTTGAAATAGTGCACTGGAGCGAGTGTTCAGAAAAGGTATGATCATTGGCTGCAGAACCTCATTAACATAATGTTGGGCCTTCAAAGTGACTGTAATGAAGACCAAAGGTAATCTGGCATCATACATAATAGCACCTCACAGACACACACTGGTTTGTCGGTTGACTTCACTGAGACAAAAATAGGACTCATCACTATAAAATGACACGCTGCCATTTTGAGTCACTCCTTTACAGTCAGGCGCAACACCGTTCAGTCTTTGACGACATAAGTGCGGTTTTAAGATTCTTTCGTCGTCTGCGCGTATATGTGGCCCTGCATCACGCAGCTGACTGCCAAGGATGCTGGCACTGATGGGATGACTCGTGGAGGGCATCACTGCTCACTGAATGCCTACAATCATGGTTGTTGGGTCACTCCACAATCTGTCGGTTAAATAAAGTCTTGGAAACTGTGAAGAGTGGTGAGCAATCATGGAAGTGACCATAGCTGCAAGATTCACACATTTATCTGGGCTGTGCGGTTCCGAATAAGATATATAGAGTTTATATGTAAGATACAGATTGCACACATATATTGATTAGTCATCACTGCAGAACCTCTTATCGGCAAGCTGTCCTTGGACAGTGGATATAGTGTGGGATTTGCTGGGTTTAATCTCCATTCATGCCATTTGATGTTTTTCTGGAGTTTACCCAAAAAGTGTTTGGTGTAAGCTTTTCTGAACCAGCACTCAAAAGTAATACTCAACAAGGAAACGAGAGAAGCACTTAATGTAGCTAACACAGCCCCTGTTGGTGGTTTAACCGAAACATAAGCAGATACAGCACTAAATAACTACATTGCGCTATATAATAAGGCTAGTGATAATAACCATACTTCCTTATTCCATAAAAATGGCATAGTGGAATTCACAGGTTCCTCAGTATCTTAAATGAAGAATTATAATAAAATTATGAATCCCCGAGATTAATCCTGGTAACATAACATTTTGGTAACGTGACATTATTTGACACATTGATTATTAAGAAGTAATATTAATATATGTATGTTCCGCAGTAAAAAGAAGTGTGACATCCTTAGGGCTATATGTTGGCTGAGGAATGTGGTAGGTACTTTACAGTTTGTGGGGCAGTTCTGGATCACAACCATTGGTAAAACTCATGTTGCAGTATATGGGCCAGATCTGGCCCACATCTGTTAGTTCTGCTGATATACAGTATATGGGACAAAGTTGGGCTGCATCTGTTGGCAGTACTCATTTATAGTGTATGTGCCAGATCTTGGCCACATCCATTAGTTCTTCTTTTGGGCCAGTTTTGAACCAAGGACCCAACCAGAATTGGGTCAATACAAAAGCAGGGATGTGGCCCATAGGTGAGTCAGTATTTCAGCAAAATGAAGGCCACACTGTCTGTGTTTAAACAAGGAACCCAAATACTCACAGGCAACGTAAAACTTTTCACGTTCACTTCCTTGTTTATTCAGCATCATTGTTAGCACATCTAGGCTTAAACCTCTGCTGGGGTTTGTCTTGTAAAGAAGGAGATTTAATTATTGTTATTAAATCTGGAGATGGTTTGTTCAAGAGTCAGAGTCTTGTTCATGTGTTATTGCTACTGAAATGGATTAAGATGGTAACAATCTTAGTATTAACATAATGTAGATTGTACCAGACAGTTGTAAAGTGTATAACGTTGCCTGTGTATAACTTTGCCTGAACTAAAACACATTCTCAGCACTTTCATGTGAGTTTTTACATCTCAAGGAGACAACACATTTAAAGATATATAAGATATATATATATAGTACACGCGTGTTGTTCACTCTGCATAAAACCCCTCAGAAAACTGTTATAATTAAAATGAACAAAAACGGCAAATGCTGAAGTCTAAACATCAGAAACACCACAAAAAATATTGTCACGTTGACGCGTTGTGACGGCTTGCGTGCATATAGTCCTGCATCGTGCAGCTGTCTGGCAACAGGATGACTCATGGAGGACATCACAGCTCTCTAAATGTCTGCAATTGTGGCTGTTGGGTCAGTCAGGTACAGCGATACAACCTGTTCTCGCTTAAGTCACACGTTCAGCTGACCATGAAGACTGATCCATTTGCATGTCTCATTATGTTAATCCTACCCACCAAGTTATTTTTGTCAATGGAATAAAACTAATGAGACTGTTTCACTTGATACAAAACAAGGATAACGTATAAAAAGAGGTTATTCCAATAATATACATAATCTAAATATAAAAAAAGTAAGAAGATTTCACTTGCCAAGACTTTCTGAGCACAATTTAAACAAAATTAATTTGAGACCAACTGGAAAACAGGCCACCTAACAAACTGTGTTCATTTGAGATAAACGGTAGTGCTCTTTTCATTTAACTCAGGATAAACACATTACATTAACACATAACAGAATGGGAACTAAAGGGAAGGGCTCTTCATATTTAAAACAGTACCTTAGGTCCTTTTGTGCCATCCCTTTATAAAGTCAGTTTGGCTTTCTGGACTAGTTTATGCACTCTTCTGGAATAAAGAACTCGTCAAATAGTAGATGGAACAGGCGAAAGAAGTCCATTTTTGCTTCTTGCCAAATTGCTGCAGAGGACAGGAAGAGTCCACTGTTTGGGTACAACTCATGGTGGCCAAGGCTATCCTCCAGTCCTTTGTTATCCTCAACTTAGTCTAAGAAGTTCCTGATTGCTTGCAACTGCTCAAAATCTAGAAAAAAAAAGCATAGAGAATTGTGCTTATACTACATTCTTTTTTAAATAAAAAATAAATTTAAATAAAAAAAGTGAAAAAGGGATTTAACAGCAGTTTACCTGGGCATTAAGAGTTCAATTCAGAAAAACATTAATACAGTACTTAGTAATTTCCTCTGTTGTAGGCTCTAATGTCAAATATACTAAGTACAAAATGGACTAGGTTTAATGGCTGATGTAAATTATTATACTCCAGACAGCGTTGTAGACCTTATGCCCTCATTTACACTCAAAGATAGATGCAATAGAGAGTGTGCTAGCTAGTTAACACTCTGGAGCAGTGTTGTCTTAAATTAGATAATAACTAAGTATCGGCAACCATACTTTTCCCCAAAGAGTCAGTGTACAGAGCTGGCAACTGGATGCCACTAATGAAGTTTTTAGAATAGTAAAAAAACATCTCCATTTTTAATGATTTTTACTTTTATGTATCAGTTGATCACATGAGCTGCTGTTTATGCTGTGTGTGTGAATTTCATAATAAATGGACAAACAGAAAGCTCTAGCCCAAAAATCTCTTGGAAAATGTCTGGTTCCACTGATTTACATTAGAATTAAATTGGGTTTTGACCTCTCCTGTAAAGTTGGAGTTACTTGTTTTTCTTTGGGCAGTAACAATATTGTTTCCTTACCTGGTTGAGAGTTCCAGTTATTGGAATGGTTTAACTGTTTTCCAACATTTCCAATAAGTATTTAATATAATGAAAAGTATACTATATACAACATGTAAAGTAATTTACGAGATTCATTAAAAGAGAAAAAAAATGGCACTAGGTCTTTTACACATTAACACCCTTAAAACTTAAAATATATACCATGTCCCTCCCAAAAAAAAAAAAATATGAACGACTTACCATCTTGCTCATGAACTTGCACATCAGTGCTTTGCTCAGAAAGCCTTAGCTTCTTTGGTGGATAGTGGATTCTTTTACACCTCGTCTACCAGGACTTATACATGCTGTGGAACAGATTTAATAAAACTATCTTTTACTTCAGGCAATCCTGCGCACTATGAAAATAATATCTGACAAAATGCTCAGTACAAACTGTTTAGTACAATCTGGGGTAACTAGTAAAGATTACTCTTGAATAATAACATATTTATACTAACACTTCATCAGGAGGTACACCAGTTCACATGTTATATGTGTAACAATACTTACATGTCTGGGTAAACAAAAATCCCAGTAAGTGATTTGTAAATATGGGATATTCAGCAGCACTGAATATGGCTTTAAGTTGAGGTTGGGCACATATATTTTTGCCAATCTAAACACACAACAAGACAAAATATATAGGTCAGTTTTAAGTCACTGTAAACATAATAATGTAAACATAATAATATACAGAACATGTTAAAAATACTGATGTATACTAAGTTTTAAACATACAGTAATTTACAACCATTCTATGTATGAAAGCTATATTTTGCAGATAATATAACAGTTACAAAGATTTTAGTCCTAAACATGTGTATGATTATTTTGTTTTTCAGCTATCCCCAAAAAATGTTTTTGTGGTAACAATTAATCCGACTTGTTTATTCTACAGTTAATTCTACTAACACAGCAGTAGGGAGGACATACACATACACATACACATTACGATGCATTGTTACATTTCTAATTTCTATACTTGCAACTTAATATCTTCTACAGGAGTAACGAGCCAGAGATCAGATGACTGCAGTTTTAAAAAGAATACTTCCAGTTGGAGCCTAGAAAATGACCCTTCGTATCCAGAAGGACCTTTAGCAAAAAATGGGTCTGAACTCCATTTCACTGAGGCATTTTGTAGAGCAGAGGACCACACAAGAGACATTGAGCTTTTAGGGCTTGATTCTAACATGGAATATTTTGATTCTGTAGAAGTGATGAACAGTTGTTTCCTGATTTGGATGAAGAGTGGGTAATAATTTTTGTATTCCAGTTATTAAGTGTATAAAATAAGAGTCCCTTAGTTTGGTTCAGTCTGGGTTTCTTGTGAGAAATGTAATTTATTTGGTCACTGGTTTAATAAAGTGATTTCATATGTCCAGATGTATAGCTATTCAGGTAAATAAAACCACCCAGAGAAATGGTCTTTCACACTTTAAGCGTTTTTATCTTGGAAATATATGAGCATAATTTGAGACTTTATTGAGATCTCTAGTAAAGCTCAAGAAGAGACTCATGTGAGATTACTGAGATCTTTATCTCAGGAGAAACATCTGAGCAGCCAGGAGACTTACACCAAGTCTCATTTGTCTCTCCATCTGATCTCATTATTGTCTAGGAGAAACTACTGAGCCTTTAATGAGATCTCATTTTTGATTTTTCTTTCCTCTGGGACCACACATTCCAAACCTGAATTCTTGAGTTCATGTGGCTTTAAGCCCTGCCTACTGATGGACCTAATGTTCTCCAATTGGTCAACTCACCCTCTCTGGTCTGAACTAAGGTCCAACTATGATGAGTGCATATTGTGTTTTTCTGAGCTCTACTGTATATTTGATGTCTTCAATGTTCTGTAGTCTGTCTTGGATCATCTGCTGCACCTCTGTCTGTGTCTTCACCAGCTGTGTCTATACACAGGGCCTTTTTTTCTTTATATTTAAAGAGTTTGAATTTCTTAAGCAATGCTATTTTCATTTGTCATGAAGTTGATTTTAACCTGTGTCTCTCCCACCTTTTTTGGACCACTCTCCTCCTCTACAGGAACAGTGTTGTAA
Source organism: Prochilodus magdalenae (assembly GCA_024036415.1). Taxonomy (NCBI): domain Eukaryota; kingdom Metazoa; phylum Chordata; class Actinopteri; order Characiformes; family Prochilodontidae; genus Prochilodus; species Prochilodus magdalenae. The sequence continues at coordinate 66,930 of JAMWET010002744.1, read as the reverse complement.
TTCTTGTTCTCTCCTTTAGTGCAGAACTGACACAGACACGATGATATGCTATTATATGAACACTATGATGACAACTGCAAATGTAACAAATTGAAAAATAACTGCATATACTGTAATCTAAACACCAAAATATGGAAATGGCCTCCCAGGATCTCAGAACCTTAATTTTTTTAATCATACTTCTAAAAGCAGACTATATTGATGCATTTTAGAAGAGAATAAAAATCATTTTACATCCTTTAACACACATTAACTCTGTTTTCATCCATTGGTCAATATATGATGCGGGTTAGTTGATTAGTGGAGCTGAGTTCATTATTAATCTAAGGATAAAAAATGAAATGAGTTTACATCAGAGGAGTATGACTATGATAATTATATACACTATAGTACCACAATGCAATGAGACACAGAAAGGGTGGAGCTTCTTACATCTTTACATCTTAAGTTTTTTAAAAATGCCGGGTGGTGATGTGATGCCAGCTGCAGTGGTGGGAGGACGGGGAATGGTGTATAAATATGAGATCAATCCAAACCTGTAAAAACAACCTGTAAAATAAAAATATTGTAGTAGCAGCCTTCAGAGGCCAGCCTGGTATGACATAAGCTTCATCACTTCTTGTTAGTAGAAATGATGAAGTATACCAATATTTTACAGAACTCAAACGATTACGATTAGCACATAGCATATGCTGTGTAGTATTAGTGTATAGTGCACAACTGAGACACAGCCAGTGTAGATAAAATATGGAAACACTAGCAGCTATTAAAATACTAAAAATAAAGGAAATATACAACTAAACAGGTTTACTGTAATACAGAGTACAAGACAGTCCAAGTTCAAAGAAGGCAAACACATGAGAAGGCAAATAAACATTGAGTATCCTTAAAAAGAATAGTCACAGCCATGGCACAGACAATAAACATGGAAAGCTTTTGGGAATAAGGAAATATGTGTTACATCTGTCTGTTTGTCTATCTGTCTGCCTCTTCCTGTTTGTGTCTCACAACGCCCCCTCTGGTTACTTTTGTTTTAGCACAGCTTTTCCTGCTTCCCCCCTAGCCTCCGCCCCCCACTCCCCACCCTTTTACGATCCGTTTTCCCATTAGGCCGCTGTCCCGTTAGCGATTACGTCGTATTAGACCCCTTTGTTTGCCCCTGTACTGTTTATCGTGAAGTCTCTGTGACCTGCGTTTTTCACTCGGTGATGGTTCTGTGTTGTAGTTTTCTCTTGTTAGTGACTTGAAAGGTTTAATCCATAACGTTTGTTAGACCGTGTTGTTTTTCCTAGTGTAAGACTTTACCTTGTTCTTGTTTTCTTTGTTTCTTTGTTCGTGTTAGTCTTTAGTGCTTTACCCTTGTTTTGTTCCTGGTTTTTTGGATATGTCTTTACTTGTACCGTCCTGTGTGTTGACCCCTGTTACCCGGACTGAAAGAAATAAATCCACTTCGCACTTGCATCCCGCCTCAACCCAATCGTTACAATATGGAAGTAACCTGAAGGACTGTAAAACTAAGCAATTGCATTATGGAGCCTTATAAAGAGTAATAATTAACCAGAATAAAAACAAGTGTGGTTAACTTGCCCAGTACTGAGGTCCTAGTGATCTATTCAGGTAAGGACCAGAACTTCTGGGGGGCTCATATAGCAACCACACACAGTGGCTGAATCTACAAATTACATGGCACATTAGAGAACCATGCAAAAGTTCGTAGCTCCAGTAAAAACAGCACTTCTGGGTGAGATTCTGAGAAGATTACACAAAGGATAATTCAGCTGCAAAATATTTAAAGATACAGAGAAAAGACCAGCAGAATTTCTCCATCAGATAAACAGCACTTAAAGCTTTGAGAGAGATCTTGCTTCAGATCTGAAAACAACCCACAGATGTATCCACTGAGAAATTGGTTTCTAAGATATGGAGTAAGGTTTTATGAAGTGTTGAGCCTAAATTAGATAGATAGATAGATAGATAGATAGAAAACAAGGTTGTGCAGTATGAAAACCTAAGTGGGTAGGTCAGCAGTACTGTTGACAATTAAACTATAAACTATACATAGTACAGTTCACTATGGATAAATAAATATTTCACTTCAAAAGGAGCTTCTTCAGCAGACCACTGGGTGTCGCTATTGTTGCTTTCTTTTGCAACGTTGTCATGGTTTGTGGTGAGAAACCTACTATTCTTTGGTTACAGGTGGGAATGACCTTTTCTGGTCCTGAACCGATTTAAATTTGGAACGACACTGAAACAGAACTTGTTCCACGTTGATAGAAAAGGGCTAAGTGAAATAACACCCATTGTAAACACAAATTGAACTTCTATTTGTATAATGAAAATGAACAAAATCTACATGGCCCACAATTCTTTGCACCCTTTATGTAAAACTTTAATATGTCTCCATTTGCAAATCCATCCCTCCATGCAGAAGCTCAGACATACTTACACATTTCTTACATCTTTAAAAGGGGTAAAGCCTGCGTCCTCTATTTAAGAGAGGCTAAACATACAGGGCTCCCACTAGATGAACTGCTAATGCATACCTGACGTCCTTCAGGCCTATTCAGGGGTTCACTTGCTAAGTTTGGGCAGGGCTCCATAAATTTGTTCAAACAACATAATCACTATGAAAATGGTATTTGACATGCACTGCCCCAAAATCTACCCCAATTAGATATCATTAGATATCAAATCTTATAGTAATGTAGAGTTATAGTAAAATTAACACTTATCACAAATTTGATAAATATTTTATTGTAATTAGTGTTAACAGAGCTGAAGAGGATTCAGCAGTATGGAGGTATAGTGAGATTTCTAGATTTCACCTTAAAGTTTACTCAGTGAGATTCACTGGATGATGAATTCATGTATGATCTGTATACTCATATCACACTGTTTCTCTCAGTGGATGTGAGCTTGCTTTGCCTTCCCTCTCTCCCACATTGAGAAGTTGTCCAATTGGCCAACTCTACCCCTCAGATTTTGACAACTGACAATTTTGATGAGGGTGGAATCAGGACGGGCTTCGGCTTAAACCATGATGCCCACTAACCCTAGCACTTCTCTGTCTCCACTTTCTTTATTTTTCACTTAGACCAATTTAACTGCAGAAAAAGGTATATGATAGATCTGTTCTTATAGCAAACGCTATAGCATCAGCCACAATACAGTCTAATCTACTCATTGTGTAATTAATTGGGTTTTAAACCATATAAACTTCCGCATATTAGGAATACTTTTCCAACAATGCCAATGCTAGTACAACAATACAGCAATCCTTAATTGCAAAACTATTAGGACAATGTCAATTGCTTTAGGTTAAAACAAAACAAAATGTAATGATTAGCAAATTGTTAGACCTAAATAAATTGAAACAGTACAAAAGCAATGCAGCAGGATGGACATGCATCAGCACCGAAGAACAGTAGTCAGAGGTCAAAGCTCACTGACAGAGAGATGGACAGCGGATACAGTGCATTTGAATAATATTTTTATTTGAAAGATGTTTCCTCCACACAACATACAGTATACAAACAAACATCTTCTGAATGTCTCGTTTTAATCAAACAGATTAAATGAAATATCAAACTTTAGCTTGATTATTAGTTCTGCTGTCCTGTGGTGAGTTTGTAACCCCAGGACCATTGTACGCTGGACGTTTTTGCAGTGGGACTGTGCCGGACCTGTGGCCATGTGGAACGCAGAGCACAGAACACCATGAAAAGCGCATCCAGCAGTGAGACAGACTTAAAACATATAAATAGCACTGGGCTGTTTAGTATGGTAGTGAGTCATAATGCTGCATGCTATCCTGTTCAACAACCAGAAGGAATCAACCAACAGGAATTAAACTCAGCGGGTAGGTTTGACATGGTGAGACATGCAAATGATTCAAGTTTCATACTCATGCATGTGATGTAAGCAAGGACTGGCCTTCTCACTGTACCTGACTGACCTAACAGCGACCACTGGGGACATTCATTTGTGTGTGGAGGCATGGTGGTCAGTGCAGAAATGAGGAGTTTGTCAAGCATCACACATCCAGAAGGCCTGGTGTCACTCCATCTCAATTTATCATAATTAATTGTTCCTGATAACCGTTATCTATCTCTCAGATAGTGTTGCATTATACTCTTCAGATGTCTGGTTCCTATAATAACTATTCTGACATGGCAAGTTTCTCCAGAATGGAATATTTCACTTCAAACCCATCTAAATAACTGTTTACATGTTATTTAATTATGCAAATAACAATATGGTGAATTTCCCTTCTTAAAAGATTTGCACCAACATTCAGGCTCCTTGTCCACTTTCATTATCTGATAAAACTACAACATCAAACTACAGAGTAAACTCTGACCCATGATCTGACCTTCCTTTCATCTGTAGCTCTTTATTCCTTTCACTACATGTTCTTTATTTACAATAATTTTACTGAGACATTTAAAGTTAGCTGTTAGCTACTCTCGGCTATTTGATTGGATGCTGTACGCCATGATGCTGTATCGCCCTGTATACTAGAAAACCTGACTGGCAAAAGAAGGCATCACTGGCCACACCCATTAGTCGATCTGTACTTACTCTTTTAAAATAAACATCTGGAATAACAGCACAAACACTCACATGTAATCTATATGCTTGTAGCTATAGAGTCTATATGCTTGTATAAATTAGCTATCCTGTTTGTTCAGTTTATTATCGCTGTGCAATGTGATGTATCCTTGGGAGTTCCTTGGTTCCAATAAAAGGTGATGCAAAAACAGGCTGGTTCCCTGGATAGCACTGGTTCACTGGATAGTGCCAAGGTTCTATGAAGCCTGTACAGAACCAGGTCAATACCGAAGGTTCTTTTGGTCACAAAGGGCTATAATTCTGCCCCATGTCTCAAGTTCAGGAATAAACACCACAGTCCTCCATTTCCCTGTGTGTGGTGTGGCTGTCTCTGTTGCCCTGAATAACTTCCCTGTCTTGTTGAGGTCTGCTACAAAAGCACACTTGCATTATTTATTTTCAGATGTTTAAGCTTTATAGAGCCCATATCATGGAAACCAAAAACCAAACCCTCACTTTTTAGACAGCTAATTGGTCGAAAGTCAGAAATTATGTAAACATTACTAAAGTTTCAGCATGGTCTATTCACTTTCCAGTTCAAAATCTATAAACTAAGCTGCGAAAAACAGCCTGTGTTGAATTCACTATTTCTGTGATGTCAGCACATTTGCTAGATTCTCATACTACAGCAGATTAGTGCCATCCATACAGAATTTCTGAAGAAAGTTGCAGCTCTGAGTGCTTTTCTGAATGAGACACAATACAAGACACCAAATCAGAGCGGAGCCCATTTATCGTGGATCACTGTTAAAGGCACAGTAACAAAAACAACCTGTTTAATTCCAGGGGATAAACAGTTGGAAAATGCTAATGTAAAAATGATTCAAATTAACTGTCAGGAACACACAATTTCTTGTACTAACTACATGCAGTAATATTGTTGATACTGGGCATAAAAACTTGAAGTGTGAAAAGGTGGCAAGTGCAGGAAACATAATCCAGGCAAGTTGAAAGGCTTCACCAGTCAAAATTTCTACATGAACTTCGGCATTGACAACACACTGAAATGTAGACACAGTCATTCAAACTCTGATAGCTTCAGATTGCGGGAAAACTGAACTTTGTCTGTCTGACAGTTAGACAAAAGGGCATGCAATCTCTTACAGCTATATTTGATTTCTTTAGGACAGAGAGGAGAACTGTGCTGGGCTCCTTTCAACTTAATTTCAGCTTCCAGTTTTAGCCAAGCCCGTGACATGGACCCAGGATCTTAGTTTTAATTAAACCTATTATATTTAGGATAAATACACATACTGGCCAGCTAATTAAAATATTAATTTAATTGAGTTTAAAAATGTACATGCAGTGCTTTAAGATACTTATACATTAAATGGAACCGGCTCTTACGGCTCCGTTGTGTTCTCATCCTCTTCTTTTCCTCTATACAATAACTAGGATAATGTAAGCGTGTGATTTGGATCAGACCTAACGTTAATGATTTATAAATTTTACAGTTTTATTTCCCTGATTCACTGCTTTGTTGTTGCTAAAGCTGCTCCCTTTCATCTTTCCCTCTCTTGCTTACTCAGCTATCGCTGTTCTCTGTCTCTTGTTCAGGAGGGATGAACTGTATTTGGTGTGTTTAAGCAATTACAGATCAAACCCTCCAGCCCTAATGTTAAATAGGACAATGGACATTCTAAAACTAGTATTCTGGAGAGACTGTGAAGACAGTGGTGTGCCCTCTCTTAGCTCAGGAACTGTTCAGACGGATTGGTCAGAGGGTCAGCGGACTTTTACTGAAGGGGCAGTGTGGAAACGGCCACAACCAAAGCTGGCCTATAGGAAAGGGGCTCATATGAGGTGCCAGGCACAGGACAATGTACTGTTTATGTTGTTAATAAAGTTGTTTGTTTGTTTGTTAAACAATATGTACATGTTTAATGTGTTTTGGGGGAGGGGTCATTGGTAGCCTGGTTCAGCTTTCTGCTGATTCGCTAAATTAAAAGCCATGACTAATTGCACAAGATGGTGCTGCATAACTTTTGCTGCAAACAGATTTTGGACAACATCTGCTGGCATATCAGCCAGTACTATGTGTTGACTTTCTGAAATAATTTAATTATCCAGTCAATAATCTGGTTTTACTTTGATTAAACTGCACTGATGCACATGATGAAGATCAGAGATCATCCTAACTTGAAAATAGAGATTTCAGTGTATGAGCTATATGAACTTACAGTGGGGTTCCTTTTTGCTCCACCTTTTGCCATCTCTTGGATGTCGTGATGAAGATTCAGCCATTTCCTTCCTCCTCCTGTTGAACACTGTTCAGTAAGGAATCACATCAATCAGCTCACACCTTTATACCCGCTCCATACCCGCCTGCTGCCTTAAACTCCCTCTAACAAGTATTATATCCAGCACATCCACACAGACAGAGACGCTGGAGGTCCTGAGATTACACTGTTCTGTATCTGCAGACTGTAAAAGCTCTGTTCTTTATAGCTCTAGCTCTTTATACTGACCATCATCACAGCTCTCAGCTCCGTAACATCATCCACACTGTCTCACTGTCTGCTCTGTTTGAATGAGTGTTTTTACTGCACTCAGTATTCACCACTCTGCTTTAACCAGTTACCCAACACAACAACCTCTCAACCTGTTTTACAGCTCAGCTCACAAGCTCCATCAGTCAACGTCAAATATTATTTCTCTAGTTTCAGACAGTAATCACATATCACAGTATCAATAATCAATAACCACAGTATTCAACTTCAGTATTTCAGCTATAGATATGATCACTCTCAGTGATAAACATCTCCACCTGGCTTTGTGTACTCATGTAGTCCACTGTGTGGTTCACATGAAGCTCACACTGACTAAACTTCTGATCTATGAATCATTCACTGAAGTACATACCTTTGTTTTTTACTTGGAGAGTCAGAATCGTCTGTTTTAAAACTCTTCTCAGAGTTACTGAATATTCAGCACCTTAAATCAGAACTTGCTCTGAAGGTTGTTATTCTTCCTGATTTACTTAGTTTCACTTTTTTTTTTCTGATGTCACGCCCTGTTCACCTGTAGGAGTACTCAAACAGATTAAAGGATGATGCAAAGATTAACAACACACATTACACGGAGCAGATTACTTTTTAGGAAGCAAGCAGGAATTCCACCTACTTACTTTAGTTAAACACTCACTGTGAAATGTTGGTGATCACAACGTTAACACAAATAGTGAGCATATCGGTCCACTGGCTTGAACAGGTCAGCACACTGCTGGCAGTTTGCCACTGCTGTTCCACCTTCACACCACCAAGATTATTGTCCAAGATGGGTACAAGATCTATCTAGTTTTTAACCTCCTCAAACATATTCTAAATGTGTACAGAAAAAAAGATTTTAAATGATGTAGCTGAAAAATGGCCCTGTATTTAAAATTATGCAGTGCACATATTGGTACTGTTTTTAAAATATTGTAGCTGAAAATATCAGTCCTGACACAGTAATACAGAATAAAAAAATAAATAAAAAAATAAAAAAAACGGCATAATAAGTAAATTGAGATGTGAGTGAAAAAGCAAGCAATGAAAAAGGGGTTTCTTGAATGCTCTCCTTAACCACAGTCAGGCTGCCCAGAAAACACCCAGCAAAACACCAGTGGAACACCACAGTATTTAAAAAACTAGCTGCCCAAAGCAGGAAACACAGCACATCTAAAAACCTGAGCCTGGTCACTAATCACTGCCATGGCGGTCGTGAGCAATATCCGTACAGGTGCCATCTGTAATGTAGGCCGTTTAACATAACTGTGTTGTTTGTCTCTGGGTGGTTAAACAGCCATCGTTTCAGCTTTTCAGCCGTTACTTCATTTTCAAATTTAAACACAGGCGCGCGCATAACGGTTCAGCTGCAGTGCAGTGGACTGATAAAGGGGCGGAGTTCTACGGAAACGCCTGACTTTCTCTACCTTAACCAATTCAGCGAATCGAAATGTTCTTTCTCCGTTCTACTGGACAAGCCCGTGGTCGGTCTGGGTTCACTCAGGTCATGAAAGGGGGGAATAAATCTCAGTCCAGGTAAACCCATGTGTTAAATCGACCCTGTCACATTTAGAGAGAGAGAGAGTAATCAACGGTGTAGTCAGCATAGGTAACTTCAACCCCATCTTAGTACAGCTCGAATGAGACCGTTCACAGAGAAATTGCACCCTCAAATTCTGAATAGTCCAGAACCGCCTTACTGCCGAAACCCTCTGATCCAAAAACTGCCAACCACGGACATCAAGACCTCCCGAGGCCCTCTTTCAAACGGCGGGTGTACGCCTACCGGCCACTACTGGCCGTTATCGATGTATTGAGGAACGGGCGGTAGTGTTGGCCATTGTTTACAACACGACCGGAAGCTGTTTAACGCTACTATTGAGGCGTTCACAGAAGTGTGAGAACGGTCTGTGTTGGGCACAGCGTCTACCTTAACCACGCTCTAGAAAGTAGCTGCGGTAACCGTTTCATCCCTCAGGGACCTGACAGCATTCTCTCCATGTCCTTTTTTTAATACACCTCTATATGACTCTATGTATATGTATACTATATCCAGTATACAGGCAGAGCTATCCTCAGGATATACTCCATCCCAAAATACAACGTGGTTAATTAGGACGACATAACCCCTGCCATTAAATCATAATACATCATAATATAACAAATGTGTGATGGTGTCAGATTAAATTTATGGATTAATAAATGAAAAGCCGCTTGAGTATATGTCGGTTATGTAAGAAATTGACTCTATTTAAAGTTTAATAATTTAATGATAATCAGATCTATACGGCTTTCTAACGGCTCCTAAGTTTAACATGCTGTTCCACCATTCTGCCAGTAGATGGTACTCTATGGTCCTGTGAAATGTTGGGAAAACTCTGGTCCCAGCTCTGAGCATGGACAGTACAGAAACACCCTCGCTGTTTTGTTTTGTTTGTGTTTGTTTGTGTTTGTTTGTTGTTTAAAAACACTCTTGTTAGAAAAGTACCTCAGTGTGAAACCGGTTTTAGTTACTACATGAAGTCAGAGCTGCTGCACAGTTTAAAGTATCTACTAATTGAAGCAGTGAATTTAATGTTTCTGAAGATCTCCACAAAGACACACATTTCACCACACAGTAACACACACCAACCTGTATGACTCATAATAATGTCTAATATATTCAAACTGATCAACTGAAACTAAACTAAAATTATTCACAAACGTGATGTACATCTTTTCAGGCTTCAGTTGTGCCGTCCTCTAGCCCGTCAGCAGTCAGTTTCTGACTACAGGTCCACTGTCCATGGATATTTTTTATTTGGTTAGTGTGTTTTTGTGAAAAGAATAATATACATGACTGTTTTCAGCACCTTCTTTAGGGATCATCTTTATATTAACAATTATAAATTACTTTAACATCTATTTTAATTCTCTAACATCAATACTGTGATTACTAGGCATATGAAGGACCTAGCTGAGTAAAAAAAACTTAAATAAACTAGGTTTATTTTTAAAGTTGTAATGGTTTGGTGACTGAGCAGATGCTTCCAGATCTAAGAGTAAAAGGTTTTATTAACAGGGAATGTGTAGGAGGCTGCAGAGTAGGCCGTGAACCAGAACACAGTAATTCAGGAGATCATGTGCGATAAGGGAAAGACAGAGCCAAAGACCAAAAGCAGAACAGGAAGAACCAGAAAACTAGAAAACGTAAAGACAAAAATCATGCATTATAGACAAACTGAGTAACAGTGAGAGAGTCCTCAGTAAGCAGCTATAAGTTAGCAATACCTCACAAAGAGATAAACACACTGAACAGGTATATAAAGACAGGTGAAGGAGAACAGGTGATGTGAATCAACGTTCAGGAGCTGGTGACTGGGAAGCCTGACTGACAACAGACCTGTGGTGTCTGTGAGGAATATTTTTGAGCCATTAACTGATGTTAGATCTGGTTCCTGGTTTCTGTGTTGGATAATTTGATAAACACACAGTGTGAATAATTCCATATTAAACCACTTTATATGACTTTATTTACATCTTAATCAATTACACAAAATGTAGCAATTTTCCAGTTAAAACGTTTAAAAGACACACAGCTAATTTATCTCTCTCCTCATCCAGTTTCATTACCTTACAAGCCTTCAGACTGACCATGAGGAGTAAAGGCTGGCCCTGAGCCTACTTTCCTCTGAATTAGACCCCTTTTATTTTCATTTATCTCTTAAGAGACTCACTCTTTACTTTCCTTCACTCTTCCCTCTGCCTGCTGGTTATTTGCTCATGGGCTGCTGCATACAGACCGCTGCAGTTACTGGATGTGTAATGTGTTTCTACATTTATTGTAAAAAGAAAGAAAATTCATTTATGAAAAGCGCTGCATGTCTTTTTATATATATACAGAATAAAAATATATATTTTTATACTGTTTCAAGATACTGTTATACATCTATTCAGTTGTTGATATGGGTGAGATGATCAGTGGCGCTGAGTTTTTACCTCCATCATTAAGACAGGGACAGAAGTACAGATAGAGTTTCTCAGTGAAAGACTGACCAGTGAAAGAGTAGATATGAGATCTGGCATCCACATTATAAAACGAGACCAGACCCTCCTCATAATCCACAAACACCCCCACCTTCTGGAGCTTCTCTCTCAGGGAGAGATTAACTGAAGGACCAGCATGAGCCTCATACTTATTCCCATTCCTCAAACCTACAGTCCAGAAGCCAATCTGTGGTTTCAGGATAATCCCCCCCTTCCTGCTAATTGACTCTCTGGCTACTCCCAATGTCCACTTAGTCTTCCTGCTGACCTGCACCTCATAGTAAAACCTCCCTGAGGAGAATCCCTCCTTTCCCAGGACAATGGGATACATATCAAATCTCTTTGGAGTGTCAGGAAGGTTCTGTTTTGTGTCTCCACACGTCACACGTTTTCCATCATCAGACAGGATGAGATGCAGATTTGCTGTATCAGCATCCAGAGTCACATCCACTGAGAGAAACACACAGTGTGTGATATGAATACACAGGTAATACATGAATTCATCATCCAGTGAATCTCACTGAGTAGACTCTCTGAAGATCTTTATGTATACGGGTATCAGTGGTGATGATGGTGGTTTGTACACTGTACCTGAATACTGCTGCTGGATCCTCTTCAGTTCTGTTGAGACTGATTACAATAAAAATATATTTACTCCATTTTAAAGAGATGATTCTACTAGAACTCTACATCACCTACAACTAACACACACACACATATTTTCACTGATCACTTTTCATTTTATTACTGAGACACAATTCATTCTTCTAGAAACATCTGTCTGTAGAACAGCTCAAATATGAACCTGTCTCACCTGATTCTCTGATCTTCTCATTCAGACTCTTCTGAAGTTGGGACAGAGCGTTCCTCACAGTCTCTACACTCAGATGAGGGTCAATACTGATGTCAGTCCAGTTCTTGGTGTGTGGAGGTCTGCACAGTGATGGGTAAATCTACAGTCCAGCAGGAGAGAGGAGAAACCCCTCAGCATGGGCAGTGTAGTTGTGTGATGTACTGCATTGTCATAGAGCAGATAGAGAGACACTGACCTGTAGGAGGTGGAGGTGGTCCTCAGTTTGGGAGATCTGCTCCAGCTCAGTGTCTCTCCTCTGTAGCTCAGTGATTTCCTGCTCCAGCTCTTTAATGAGGTCTTCAGCCTGCCTCTCTGCTGCTTTCTGCTTCTCCTCCATCACCTCCAGCAGCTCAGCCTGGCTTCTCTCAATGGAGCGTATCAGAGCAGTGAAGAGCTCAACACTGTCTGCTTTCTCTTTCTCTGTGTTTCTCTAACAGAAGAACAGCTTTACACTTTAATCAGATCACAGTGAAGGATCATCATCATCACAACCCACGGATGAACAAGTATCTACAGATGAGGGAAAAAAAACCTTCTTTACTTTTAATGTAAGTAAAATTGTTTTTTTTGTTTTGCCTTTTCGCAGCATTTTTATTTGTCCGTTCATCACAAGTGTTTCACCCAATATAAAGGAAAACCGCTCAAATAATGCCAAAAATAAAAGCTATAAAAAGAGATACTTGTTTATAATGGACAGTAATGATGTGATTAATGTCAGTTTAATACATTCTGTAAAATGAATGAATCTGCAAATGTGAATAGCTACAACATAAATGATGTTTCACCCACCTTTCTGAGCTCTACTGAGTGTTTAATATCTTTAATCTTCTTCAGTCTGTCCTGGATCATCTGCTGCACCTCTGTCTGAGTCTTCTCCAGCTGTGCCTGTGAACAGAAAGAAGGATAACTGTTAATGAATGTTTAGTTTGATTGTTTATATGGATGTTTGTGAGATTCATAAAGCTGATGTTAACCTCTATAGGAACAGTGCAGTGAGTCCTGTGATCAATCACTGTGCAGAACTGACAGACACACATCCCATCATCTCTACAGAACAGCTCCAGGGGTCTCTCGTGCTTCTGGCAGATGTAGTTCTCCAGGTTCTTCACTGGGGTTATTAGTTTGTGCTTCTTAAGTTTTGGAACAGTATTATGAGGCTCTAAATGAGACTTACAGAAAGTCACACCACAGTCCAGACAGGACTTCAGGGCTTCCTGCTTCATTCCAGTGCAGACATCACAAAGAAGCTCAGGTTTCTCAGGACCACTTTTCGTCTTGAAGAGATCTACAACCTCTCTCAGTTTTGCGTTGATCTTGAGTTCTGGTCTCATGGTGAATGTCTCTTTACAGAATGGACAGTGGCACTGCTCACTGTCTCCCCAGCATGTTCCAATACACTTCATACAGAAGTTGTGTCCACATGGAGTGGAGACTGGATCAGTGAACACATCCAGACATATAGAACACAGGAACTGACCTTCAGACAGGAGATCACTGGAGTCAGGTGCAACTGTGGACAAGTGGAACGAAAATGAGAAACTGTTTTAATGACATAACCGATTAACTGCTAATTCTGTTTTACCAATTAACAGATTCGCTAAGTGACTGGGAGAAAAAGAGGAACATTTAACCCACCCAGAGAATCTATCGTCAGATACCGAATAACACAAGTGGTGTATCAACTGAAGGTGAATAACAACAGACTACAATCTGTAAATACATACCCCTGTGGATCTTTAAGGTAGCTTGACCTCACAAGCAAGAGACATTAGAATCTAATACAGTGCTAATTCAGTTTTTGTACATCTAAACTATTCTATTTTATATGTCAGTGTAATTTTAATATAGAAATGTGGATTATCTGAAAACTGTTTTCATACAGACTGAAAGTAAAGGTAGACTAATAGGACTAAAACAGTGTAATAGTTTTTATGAGTTATAAGCATGACCCTGAAAATGTTAAGTGTTTCTGATGTCAGTGATCTGGTTTACTTTTGTTTTACTGCACTGATACAGATAAGATCAGAGTTAGTTTTATCATCACTTAAAAATAGAAATTTCAGTCTTCTGTAGTGAAACTGTTGCATTGTACTTACAGGGTGATGGTCTATCCATGCTTCTCCTTTTATCTTCTCTCGGTCGGTGTGATGAATTCAGCCATTTAGCCATTTCCTTCCTCCTCCTGTTGAACACTGTTCAGTAAGAAATCACATCAACCAGCTCACACCTTTAACACTCCATACCTGCCTGCTGCCTTAAACTCCCTCTAACAAGTATTATATCCAGCACATCCACACAGACAGAGACGCTGGAGGTCCTGAGATTACACTGTTCTGTATCTGCAGACTGTAAAAGCTCTGTTCCTCTTTATACTGACCATCATCACAGCTCTCAGCTCAGTAACATCATCCACACTTTCTCACTGTCTGCTCTGTTTGAATGAGTGTTTTTACTGCACTCAGTATTCACCACTCTGCTTTAACCAGTTACCCAACACAACAACCTCTCAACCTGTTTTACAGCTCAGCTCACAAGCTCCATCAGTCAACGTCAAATATTATTTCTCTAGTTTCAGACAGTAATCACATATCACAGTATCAATAATCAATAATAACAGTATTCGACTTATTTCAGCTATAGATATTATCACTCTCAGTGATAAACATCTCCATCTGACTTTGTTTACTCGTGTAGTTCACTGTGATGAAGCTCACACTGACTAAACTTCTGATCTATGAATCATTCACTGAAGTACATACCTTTACTCTTCTCGTTGTCTTTTACTTGGAGAGTCCGAATCGTCTGTGTTTAAACTCTTCTCAGAGTTACTGAATATCCAGCACTTTAAATCAGCACTCACTCTGAAGAAGTTGTTCGCTATTAGTGCTTGATCTTACTGAATTATTCAGTTTCACTTTTTCAGTTCCTTTTTCTCCAGTTTGCAGAGTGAGTTTCACAGCCAAGGCAGCACTGGATAGCAACAGCAGCATCCCCCAGGTCCTAGTGTTTTGTGTTGTCTCTGTATTCTGTGACTTTGAAGACGGGATGGCACAGTCAAGTAATAAAGAATTAATGTAATCTGTAAATTCAGTAATACATTTTATGATTATGATTCAAATGTCATGAATTAGTTATCAGGAATTAAACCAATGGTGTAATAACAATTTAGAATACTCTGGAAAGTTTTTCAAATATTAATGGGAATGAGGGGTACAATTTAATTAGGACGGGAGCAGGCAGTCCTAGCAGCAGGGCATTTATATTGGGGTCCTAAGAGCAGTCCCATTGCCGCAAGGCAAGAGTAATGAAAGAGTGATAGGCACAAGTGTATGAAAGTGGTTTCTGGACCTGAAGCAGTTTTATTGAGTATCTGCTTTATCAAGTACTGAAGTGTGGATGAATGGGCACAGACGAGATGCCCTGAGTCTCGTTGGCATTTGCTGTCCAGAGCTGAACTAAGCTAGTTTGAGAGACTACAGCAGCATTGGTGCACATTTCAACCTTTTTTTTACAGAGTGTGGAAAAGAAACTTGTGTGTGCCACATTAACATGTTAAAGGCTTGTCATTCCAGAAAGGCAGCCGTCGGAGATGCTGTACCCAGTGTGCCTCTGGTGGCTCTTGTAGCTGCTTTACCAGAGGTACTAACACTTATCTTTTCCTCTTCCTAACTTTGGAGATGCAATCACTGGCTGTGTAGTTTGCATTTGGCTGGTGCCCTTTCCCGAACAACAAGTCATCCGCTGTACCTTTGCTCGGTCAGAGGTGCTGTTGTCTGAGTAGGAGTCCAGGCCCTAAAGTTAAAGGCCCCTACATGAGCACACATGGGGCGTGCATATTGTGTGTCTGGAGGTTGCTGGTTGCTGGCTTTTTTTGGTTCTGTTTTAGAGAAATAGCTCTGTTTGGTTTTCCCCGTTTCCTCATATTGGTTGCTCTCTTTCTCTCTCTTACTTGGCGAGGATAGCTTTGGTGGAATATAAATTTAAGGTGGAACACAAATCTGATAAAAATGGAGGTATAAGAAGCCAGTTTAAGCATAGTGTACAGAAATGACAGTGAAATGTAGATTTTTAACTGGTAGATATTCCTGAATGAATCATTAAAAGACTTGTGTGTTGGCCCAATGTTTAACATGGCTCCTGTAAATACAAGGCTTATTAATCCTGCAGAATATTAGATACACTTATTGTATTATGATGATGGCACCCACTGTACAGCATCATGACTGACAAAAGGAGCAAGTTCAGTGTCTCAGAGCTGCTCCACAGACAGACTCCGGAGACCCTTTGTCCCGAGAGCCATCAGGCTCTTCAACTCTCCCCAGTGGGGCCGGAAGAGGGAGGAGGACAGATGAGGACAGAATCTCTTGTTAAATTAGAGGTTTATTTATCTGCACTGTTACACTGTACTGTATATCCTGTACATCTACACTCCTGGACACTCTGGACACTAAATACCAATATATGCAGATGTTTATTATATTTATTCAGTTATTATATATCTCAGATATCACCGCCCTTTCCACATTTATGCAAATGTATTTATTTCTATTGCACTGCCTTTTTATCTCTGCAAGGTTTACCTATTTTTCTACAGGTCTACGGTTCTCTCTGTATTTCTTGTATATATTTCCTGCCTCGCATACAGCTGCCTTCACTTCTACACATAGAGGCACTACGAACCGCTACTTATAAAAACAGTCTCCCTGTATATACAGCACCTGAACATAACAGCTCTTCTTTCTTCTCTCAGATTAACTCAGTACTTTGTCACATCAGTGAAAACTCTGTAACACACTGACAACATGTCTTCCCACACTGAAACATGCAGACCTGTGTTTAAACTGAGGCATATGCTTAATACTAGAAATCTCACACACTGGATCCCAAAGGAAGGAATAACCAGCGTTAGCAGCCACAGGTCACGGAGTTCAAACTAGAACAAGGTGCACACTGACGTGACGAGGTGCACTCAGTCCCGTCCACACTGGCGTCAGTGATAAGCACACAAAATGTTGGAGCCCTTTTTACAGTCAGTGTTGTGCTGTGGGGACGGGGACCGGTCCTATGGGGACTGGTGCTGTGGTGATTGAGCTGGTGGGAGGAGCTGGGGGCTCCATTTGTTACTTGTTCTTTGTCTGTTGTATCTAATGTTAATATTTATACTTCATTCTGAACATAATAAACTGATCACAGAAGAAGACATGTTTGTGGTAAGGAGTTTATTAAAATTATTATTTAATCAGGCTCTGAAAATTCTTTGAAGATGACACCAACACAGCCAACCTGGAACACATGCATAACCCAACAGTGTTCAACACAGCACTGTCTCTATTTAAATAAGGGTTTTGTCCAGACTGAGCATCAATAAATATATTTTACTACATGATCTACATGTCAGTTACAGAGACATATCACTAATATGTTTAAACCTTTATTGTGTTTTAAAGAGGGATTTTATTAAACACATCAGATTACACAACAAGGTTCTACTATAGAAACACCATCTTACACTGTAGAACCTAGAACCATTTACTGTTTGTACACGCACCCAGAGGAACTGGTCATCTGCAGTTAACGCATCTGCAAAGTCACACACACACACACAAAGCGGTCAGCAGCCCTATCCACAAGTCCTGTTAGTTCAGCCACATGGCTGCAGGTTCTCATTCCTAATGAGAAAACCTGATTCTACTCCTTTAATCAAAAGCTCAGTCTTAAAGCAGCTGATCACATGTGCTTTTGCTGTGTAATGAAAACCTGCAGCCACACCTATCCTTTGTGGATGAGAGTGGACACGCTGCTGCACATTAACTCATAACCTGCTGGACACAGATTCTAATGTCAACTATCATCTTAAGTAACATTATTTAAACCAGAGAAAAAAGTTCATTAATGGAAACAATTCATCATTTAACCACACGTGATTTTTCTCAGCACAGAATTAAAAATGAAAATTTCTTTCTGCTGTTCTTATTGTGACTACTGTAGAACATCTAGTTAGTCTTCAATATGGGTGAGATGATCAGTGGAGCTGAGTTTATACCTCCATCATTAAAACAGGGGTTGAAGAATGGATAGAGTTTCTCAGTGAATAACTGACCAGTGAAAGAGTAGATAAGAGCTCTGACCTCTACATTATAAAAGGAGACCAGACCCTCCTCATAATCCACAAACACCCCCACCTTCTGGGGCTTCTCTCTCAGGGAGAGGAGGACTGAAGGACCAGCACAAGCCCTATACTCATTCCCATTCCTCAAACCTACAGTCCAGAATCCAATCTGTGGGCTGAGTATAACCTCCCCCTTCCTGTTAATGGACCCTCTGGCCACTCCTAAATCCCACCTAGTCTTCCCCGTAACCTGCACCTCATAGTAAAACCTCCCTGAGGAGAATCCCTCCTTTCCCAGAATCATGCAGTAATAGGTGAATCTCTTTGGAGTGTCAGGAAGGTTCTGTTTTGTGTCTCCACACGTCACTTGTTTTCCATCATCAGACAGGATGAGATGGCTATGAGCTGTATCAGCATCCAGAGTCACATCCACTGAGAGAAACACACAGTGTGTGATATGAATATACAGATAATACATGAATTCATCATCCAGTGAATCTCACTGAGTAGACTCTCTGAAGATCTTTATGTATACGGGTATCAGTGGTGATGATGGTGATTTGTACACTGTACCTGAATACTGCTGCTGGATCCTCTTCAGTTCTGTTGAGACTGATTACAATAAAAATATATTTACTCCATTTTAAAGAGATGATTCTACTAGAACTCTACATCACCTACAACTAACACACACACACATATTTCCACTGATCACTTTTCATTTTATTACTGAGACACAGTTCATTCTTCTAGAAACATCTGTCTGTAGAACAGCTCAAATATGAACCTGTCTCACCTGATTCTCTGATCTTCTCATTCAGAGCTTTAGTGAGATCTTCATTCAGACTCTTCTGAAGTTGGGACAGAGCGTTCTTCACAGTCTCTACACTCAGATGAGGGTCAATACTGGTGTCAGTCCAGTTCTTGGTGTGTGGAGGTCTGCACAGTGATGGGTAAACCTACAGTCCAGCAGGAGAGAGGAGAAACCCCTCAGCATGGGCAGTGTTGGTGGGTGATGTGATGCATTGTCATTGAGCAGATAGAGGGACACTGACCTGTAGGATCTGCAGGTGGTCCACAGTGTGGGAGATCTGCTCCAGCTCAGTGTCTCTCCTCTGTAGCTCAGTGATTTCCTGCTCCAGCTCTTTAATGAAGTCTTCAGCCTGCCTCTCTGCTGCTTTCTGCTTCTCCTCCATCACCTCCAGCAGCTCAGCCTGGCTTCTCTCAATGGAGCGTATCAGAGCAGTGAAGACCCCAACACTGTCTGCTTTCTCTTTCTCTGTGTTTCTCTAATAGAAGAACAGCTTTACACTTTAATCAGATCACAGTGGAGGATGACCACACATGAATAATGTTATTTTCATATATTCTACTAAATTAAATCAAATCTGTGGATTTAAACAATACATCAACTTAAACATGAACATTAAAGGCACAATGTTTCACCAACCTTTCTGAGCTGTACTGAGTGTTTAATGTCTTTGATCTTCTTCAGTCTGCCCTGGATCATCTGCTGCACCTCTGTCTGTGTCTTGTCCAGCTGTGTCTGTGAGCAGAGATCAGTCATTTTTCATATGGATGTTTTTGAAGTTTATGAATTTGATGATAATTATTTCCTCCCACCTTTTTCTCTCCACTCTCCTCCTCTATAGGAACAGTGCTGTGAGTCTTGTGGTCTGTGACAGTGCACAACTGACACACGCTCGTCTGGTCATCTCTACAGAACAGCTCCAGGGGTCTCTCGTGCTTCTGGCAGATGTAGTTCTCCAGGTTCTTCACTGGGTTTATTAGTTTGTGCTTCTTAAGTTTTGGAACAGTATTATGAGGCTCTAAATGAGACTTACAGAAAGTTACACCACAGTCCAGACAGGATTTCAGGGCTTCCTGCTTCACTCCAGTGCAGGCATCACAGAGAAGCTCAGGTTTCTCAGGACCACTTTTCTTCTTGAAGAGATCTACAACCTCTCTCAGTGTTGTGTTGATCTTGAGTTCTGGTCTCTTGGTGAATGTCTCTTTACAGAATGGACACTGACACTGCTCACTGTCTCCCCAGCATGTTCCAATACACTTCATACAGAAGTTGTGTCCACATGGAGTGGAGACTGGGTCAGTGAACACATCCAGACAGATACAACACAGGAACTGATCTTCAGACAGGAGATCACTGGAGCGAGGAGAAACTGTGAACGAGTGGAACGAAAATAAGAAACTTTGTGAGTTAATGACGCTGACTAACTGATTAACTACCAAAACCACTGTTACACTATCAAAGGTTTAGACACACCAAACTAAACTGATGTTGTTGGTTATCTTAAAGAATCAGTTCCAACTGATGAGATGCCTGAAAAAATAAATATCCTGATACACCGCATATAGAAAGCTGCTGTATTCCCCTGTAAGGTATATAATTCCAAGAGTGTGATTTTATAGTCTTCAGCTTTACTCTAAGGTAAAGCATTCAGTGAAATATAAGGTAATACATTACTCCTACATACTCCTATATGTAGCTGGATATAAACTTCTGACTGGTAGTGTACAAACCTTCACTGAGTGACCATAAAATAAAAAAGTAGTCTGATGGGTAGAATTAGGGACTCTGTGTGAAATGTGAATGAATGGAAATAGAAATATCATCCTGTCCAATGAAAACCATGTATCTCCAATTCGGTCCATTTTAATTTTATGGCATTGTTTGATCACATGAGCTGCTGTTTACACTGAGTGAGCGTTTCATGATGAATGGATCACCAGAAATATCCAAAACATGCTTGGAAAAATGTCTGGCTCCATTCACTTACATTCAGATTCAATCAGGTTTTTGCCCTCTCCTGTAAAGTTTCCATTTTGGAGATCCTTGTTTTTCTTTGGACAGTGACGATTTGAGAGATGTGAAAGTGACCCATTGTACCTGTTCTTGAAAATATCATCTCATTAAGAACCTGATAGCAGCATCTCAAAAACAGTTGGCACAGGGCCATGTCTATCATTGTGCAGCCCCCCTCTTCTTTTAACACCAGTCTGTAAACGTCTGGAAAGTGTGGACACCAATTGCTGGAGTGTTGGGAGAGGAATGTTTGTCCATTCTTGCCTGATGTAGGATTCTAGCTGCGTAACAGTCCTGGGTCTTCTTGCCGGGTTTTCATAACATGATGCATCAAATGTTTTCTGATGGTGAAAGGTCTGGACTGCAGGCAGGCCAGTTCTGCACCTGCACTCTTCCTCTGCTAAGCTATGCTGTTGTGATGGATACAGTATGTGGTTTAGCATTGTCCTGCTGATATAGGCGTTCCCTGAAAGAGACGTTGTCTGGATGGGAGAATATGTAGTTCTAATCCCTCAGTATACCGTTCAGCATTGATAGTGCCTTTCCAGATGTGTAAGATGCTCACACCATAGGCACTAATGCAACCCCATACCACCAGAGATTCAGGCTTTTGAACTGTGTGCTGATAACCAGCTGGATGGTTCCTCTCCTCCTGAGTCCACAATGCCGAATATCACAAGTATCCAGTATTGACTGAGTTCTCCAGATTCTCTGAACCTTCTGATTATGTTATGTACTGTAGCTGGTGGGATCCAAAGTACTCACAGTTTTACATTAAGGCACATTTTTCTAAAATTGTTCAACAGTTATTAGAGGCAGTTTTTTGCAGGTTGGTAAACCTCGGTGCATCTGTGATTTTAATAGACTCTGCCTCTGTAAAGTTCATGCTTTATGCCCATCCATGTTTTAAATTACTCCTCCAGCTGTTTTTATTAGTACCACTGACTGTTCCAGCCTTTTGTTTTCCCTGTCCGGACTCTGAGATGCTTTGCTGCCATCAAATCCTACATGAGTTTATCATTTTCATGAAATGGTAAAATGTTTCAGCATCTGATATGTGTTCTGTGTTCTCTTGAAAATAAAATATGGCTCTATGATAATCATTGCATTCTGTATTGGGATTATGGATCAGTGTAAAAGTTTTATATACGTTATAATCTAAATACTGTCAAAATACTATCACTGACATTCAGGTGTCTCTGATGTTAGTGATCTGGTTTACTTTAGTTTTACTGCACTGATACAGATAAGATCAGAGTTAGTATTATAATCACTTGGAAAGAGATTTCAGTTTCTGTATATAAACAGTGTTGACTTACAGGAATGTGTTTCTTCCATGCCCCTCCTTCTACCTTCTCTCGGTCGTTGTGATGAAGATCCAGCCATTTCCTTCCTCCTCCTGTTGAACACTGTTCAGTAAGAAATCACATCAATCAGCTCACACCTTTAACACTCCATACCCGCCTGCTGCCTTAAACTCCCTCTAACAAGTATTATATCCAGCACTTCCACACAGACAGAGACGCTGGAGGTCCTGAGGTCACACTGTTCTGTATCTGCAGACTGTAAAAGCTCTGTTCCTCTTTATACTGACCATCACCACAGCTCTCAGCTCAGTAACATCTTCCACACTGTCTCACCGTCTGCTGTTTGAATGAGTGTTTTTACTGCACTCAGTATTCACCACTCTGCTTTACCCAGTTACCCAACACAACAACCTTTTGTGATGCCCACAAAAGTGTGGTCACATTTCTGTGGAGAAAATGGCCTATTTATTTATTTATTTATTTATTTATTCATTTATTTATTAAATGTTGTATTTGTTTTCTTTATTTGTAGAAATATAGGTGGGTAAAGTTGGATTTTATGTGGGGAGAAAATGACCATGCTTTTATGATTCACATGTTTCTGTCTGACCAGCAACACACTGTATAGCATTTTTAGCTGGAAGAAGTAGCTTGCTATACCAATGGGGTAACAGCATGGGGGCAGTGTGAGCTGTCCGAGTTATTATTGGTCGAGTGTAGATTGAGATAATATTAGTCGAGTGTAGATTGAGATAATATTAGTCGAGTGTACATTGAGATGTTATTAGTCGAGTGTAGATTGAGATGATATTAGTCGAGTGTAGATTGAGATAATATTAGTCGAGTGTAGATTGAGATGTTATTAGTCGAGAGTAGATTGAGATAATATTAGTCGAGTGTAGATTGAGATAATATTAGTCGAGTGTAGATTGAGATAATATTAGTCGAGTGTAGATTGAGATGATAGTCGAGTGTAGATTGAGATGATATTAGTCGATTGTAGATTGAGATAATATTAGTCGAGTGTAGATTGAGATAATATTAGTCGAGAGTAGATTGAGATAATATTAGTCGAGTGTAGATTGAGATGATATTAGTCGAGTGTAGATTGAGATGATATTAGTCGAGTGTAGATTGAGATGATATTAGTTGAGTGTAGATTGAGATGATATTAGTCGAGTGTAGACTGCGATGATATTGATTGAGAGTGGATTGAGATGATATTAGTTGAGTGTAGACTGCGATGATATTAGTTGAGAGTGGACTGAGATAATATTAGTTGAGAGTAGATTGAGATGATATTAGTCAAGTGTAGATTGAGATAATTTTAGTCGAGAGTAGATTGAGATAATATTAGTCGAGTGTAGATTGAGATAATATTAGTCGAGAGTAGATTGAGATGATATTAGTCGAGTGTAGATTGAGATGATACTAGTCGAGTGTAGACTGCGATGATATTAGTTGAGAGTGAATTGAGATAATATTAGTTGAGAGTAGATTGAGATAATAGTCGAGTGCAGATTGAGATAATATTAGTAGAGAGTAGATTGAGATGATATTAGTCGAGTGTGGATTGAGATAATATTAGTCGAGAGTGGATTGAGATAATATTAGTCGAGAGTAGATGGAGATAATATTAGTTGAGAGTAGATTAAGATAATATTAGTTGAGAGTAGATTAAGAAAATATTAGTCGAGTGTGGATTGAGATAATATTAGTCGAGTGTAGATCAAGATAACATTAGTCGAGAGTAGATTAAGATAATATTAGTCGAGAGTAGATTGAGATAATATTAGTCGAGTGTAGATCAAGATAATATTAGTCGAGAGTAGATTGAGATGATATTAGTTGAGTGTAGATTGAGATAATATTAGTCGAGAGTAGATTGAGATAATATTAGTCGAGAGTGGATTGAGATGATATTAGTCGAGTGTAGACTGCGATGATATTAGTTGAGAGTGGATTGAGATAATATTAGTCGAGAGTGGATTGAGATAATATTAGTCGAGTGTAGATTAAGATAACATTAGTCGAGAGTAGATTGAGATAATATTAGACGAGTGTACATTAAGATAATATTAGTCGAGAGTAGATTGAGATGATATTAGTCGAGTGTAGATTGAGATGATATTAGTCAAGTGTAGATTGAGATAATATTAGTTGAGAGTAGATTAAGATAATATTAGTTGAGAGTAGATTAAGATAATATTAGTCGAGAGTAGATTGAGATGATATTAGTCGAGTGTAGATTGAGATAATATTAGTCGAGTGTAGATTGAGATGATATTAGTTGAGAGTAGATTGAGATAATATTAGTTGAGAGTAGATTAAGATAATATTAATCGAGAGTAGATTGAGATGATATTAGTCGAGTGTAGATTGAGATAATATTAGTCGAGAGTGGATTGAGATAATATTAGTTGAGTGTAGATTGAGATGATATTAGTTGAGAGTAGATTGACATAATATTAGTCGAGAGTAGATTGAGATAAAATTAGTCGAGTGTAGATTGAGATATTAGTCGAGTGTAGATTGAGATAATATTAGTCGAATGTAGATTGAGATGATATTAGTCGAGTGTAGATTGAGATGATATTAGTCGAGTGTAGACTGCGATGATATTAGTTGAGAGTGGATTGAGATAATATTAGTTGAGAGTAGATTAAGATAATAGTCGAGTGCAGATTGAGATAATATTAGTAGAGAGTAGATTGAGATGATATTAGTCGAGTGTGGATTGAGATAATATTAGTCGAGAGTGGATTGAGATAATATTAGTCGAGAGTAGACTGAGATAATATTACTTGAGAGTAGATTAAAATAATATTAGTCGAGAGTAGATGGAGATAATATTAGTTGAGAGTAGATTAAGATAATATTAGTTGAGAGTAGATTAAGATAATATTAGTCGAGTGTGGATTGAGATAATATTAGTCGAGTGTAGATCAAGATAACATTAGTCGAGAGTAGATTAAGATAATATTAGTCGAGAGTAGATTGAGATAATATTAGTCGAGTGTAGATCAAGATAATATTAGTCGAGAGTAGATTGAGATGATATTAGTTGAGTGTAGATTGAGATAATATTAGTCGAGAGTAGATTGCGATAATATTAGTCGAGTGTAGATTGAGATATTAGTCGAGTGTAGATTGAGATAATATTAGTCGAGTGTAGATTGAGATAATATTAGTTTGAGATTGAGATAATAATTACTCTAATGATGGCCATTCAGAGATTTTAGAATAATTAGATATTAGAATTAGAGGTTAATAAGTACTTTTAATGAATTTAACCGCATTATCACTGTTTAGGTAAACTCAAACTCGAACAGTTCATGCAGCACAGATTTATCATCTTCATGTTAGAAATATTTCCAGATTTATTAGATTTGACTGTTTCACTACATTTGAGATCAGTGAATGTTGGTTTGAGGCTCGGTATGAACTGCTCTACACTTGGTTAAATAGACGATTGCGTTACTTTAATACAGTCACAGTTTGGATCAGGTTACAGTTTTAACATGTGATCAGTAAATCTGTGACAGAACACATCTGTAAAAGTAATCCTCCCCACACTGAGTAGGAGTGATACATAAACACGTCAGCAAGACCACAAACTGGATCTGATCCATTAGATTAACAAACAAACATAAAACAGTCATATTACAGAAGCACAACTACCTGGTATTAACCTGCCATGTCTTTCCTCCTCTTCTCCTTCCTCTTCATTCTCTTTTCTCTTTTTCCTCTTTATGTGGCCAGGATGTCACGGAGTGGGCTATTTTGGGAATTAGATTTTGGGAAAACTGGAGAACCTAAAGACAAAGATCATACATGAAAGGCAAACTGAGTAAAATAATTCTGTTTGGTGTTCCCCATTTCTTTTACTCTTTCTCTCTCTCTCTCTCTCTCTCTCTCAAATCCCAGTACAATATTAGATACACTTATTCTTTACTTTATTGAAGTTTAACTTTCTTTATTAAACGTAATATTAATCTAATATAATCTAATATTAACACAGTGAATACACATTTAGTTACTGAATTATAAGTTGACATATGAAGTCCTGTTTCAAGAGAACCTGGTGAACATTCATTAGGTACACCTCCTTGTATCTACACTCAACGTCCGTTTTATCAGCTCCACTTAACATATAGGAGCACTTTGTAGTTCTGCAGTTACAGACTGTAGTCCTTCTGTTTCTGTGCAACCTTTGTTACCCTGTTCTTCAGTAGACAGGACCACCACAGAGCAGATATTATGTTGGTGGTAGATCATTTTCAGCACTGCAGTGAGGCAGGAAGCCCTGAATTAAACTCACCACTCTTCATCTGTAATAAACTGAATGGGGGACTCTATGACGCTTATTGCTCATGGTGCTCTATTGAAGGAAGCATGTTTGCTCTATACAGATTACAGGATTTAATATATTCTAATATTCCTATTAAGCGAAGCAAACTGAGGTATGGTCTGTTAATTGGCAGCTCACTCTTAACTCACTCTAATCAGATAGTATAACCATGAACCGAAACCTCCACTAGATGACGGATATACTCCAGTTCATAACTATAAACAGTTTACTATCGATAAGCCTATCCCCTGCCCACAACACAAACCAAATGGGATACATATGGTGGGTGATACCTTTAATGCTCAGACCTTCAGACAATCCATGACTTACGGGCAGAGTAGTACTTTACAGAATAGCAGGATCTTCATTTACCTCTATATTCAGCTTCACTCCCCAATGAGGGCATATGGCATTGTTTGGGACTCCTCTTTACCTTTACACCCATTACTAAACCCAGTTTTAGACAAAGAGCTCTTTTACATTATCAGACATTCTCCATAAAATATCTCACATTTTATTATTATTATCTCTATTTCTAATAATCAGTGGTCATGAGGTAATTAGGCAGGGCCAGCTCAGTTTGAGTCTAATAGTAAACAGGATGGTGTATCGTTCAGGACACGGGAATGACGATGAGGAGACGTACTGTATTGTGTTTCAGAAGGATTTATCTGTGCAGCTCAGTATTCAGTATTCCAGTACACTGCACAAACTGCTGTCCATTATGGATGATGATGGGCACCCGCTGTACAGCATCATGACTGACAAAAGGAGCAAGTTCAGTGTCACAGAGCTGCTCCACAGACAGACTCGGAAGAGTCTCGAGAGCCACCAGGCTCTTCAACTCTCCCCAGTGGGGCCGGAAGAGGGAGGAGGACAGATGAGGACAGAATCTCTTGTTAAATTAGAGGTTTATTTATCTGCACTGTTACACTGTACTGTATATCCTGTACATCTACACTCCTGGACACTCTGGACACTAAATACCAATATATGCAGATGTTTATTATATTTATTCAGTCATTATATATCTCTGATATCACCGCCCTTAGCATATATATTTATTTATTTCTATTGCACTGCCTTTTTATCTCTGCAAGGTTTACCTATTTTTCTACAGGTCTACGGTTCTCTCTGTATTTCTTGTATATATTTCTTGCCTCGCATACAGCTGCCTTCACTTCTACACATAGAGGCACTACGAACCGCTACTTATAAAAACAGTCTCCCTGTATATACAGTACCTGAACATAACAGCTCTTCTTTCTTCTCTCAGATTAACTCAGTACTTTGTCACATCAGTGAAAACTCTGTAACACACTGAAAACATGTCTTCCCACACTGAAACATGCAGACCTGTGTTTAAACTGAGGCATATGCTCAATACTAGAAATCTCACATGTTGGATCCCAGAGGAAGGAATAACCAGCGTTAGCAGCCACAAATCACGAAGGTCAAACTAGAACAAGGTGCACACTGACCTGAAGAGGTGCACTTGGTCCCGTCCACACTGGCGTCAGTGATGAGCACACAAAATGTCGGAGCCCTTTTTACAGTCAGTGTTGTGCTGTGGGGACGGGGACCAGTCCTATGGGGAATGGTGCTGTGGTGATTAAGCTGGTGGGAGGAGCTGGGGGCTCCATTTGTTACTTGTTCTTTGTCTGTTGTATTGAATGTTAATATGTTAGAGCTTTATTCTGAACATAATAAACCGATCACAGAAGGAGAAATGTTTGTGGTAAGGAGTTTATTAAAATTATTTTTAATCAGGGTCTGAAATTTCTCTAAAGGTGACACCAATAATATTCCTCTCAGCTGCCACAGCTGGAACACATGTGTAACCCAACACACCACCCAACACACCACTGCTTCTATTTAAATAAGGGTTTTGTAAAGACTGAACATCAGTAAACCTCTGTAGTAATTTAGTTAATTCACTACCTGATCTTCATTTCACTACAGAGACACATCACTGAGGGGTTTAAAGTCCTTTATTGTGTCTTAAAGAGGGATTTTATTAAACACATCATATTACAAAACAGGTTCTCCCACAGAAACACCTCAAACTGCAGAACCTAGAACCATGTACATGTACACAGAGGAACTGGTCATCTGCATTTAACCCATCTACAAAGTCACACACACAAAGCACAATTTTTTCTCTGCACTGAATTAAAATGATTAAATCTGTTTCTTTCTGCTGTTCTTACTGTGACTACTGTAGCACATCTAGTCAGTCTTCAGTATGGGTGAGAAGATCAGTGGAGCTGAGTTTATACCGCCATCATTTAAACAGGGGTTGAAGTATGGATAGAGTTTCTCAGTGAAAGACTGACCAGTGAAAGAGTAGATATGAGATCTGGCCTCCACATTATAAAAGGAGACCAGACCCTCCTCATAATCCACAAACACCCCCACCTTCTGGAGCTTCTCTCTTAGGGAGAGGAGGACTGGGGGACCAGCACAAGCCCTATACTCATTCCCATTCCTCAACCACACAGTCCAGAATCCATCCTGTGGTTTCAGTGTAACCTCCCCCTTCCTGTTAATGGACTCTCTGGCCACTCCTAAATCCCACTCAGTCTTCCCACTAACCTGCACCTCATAGTAAAACCTCCCTGAGGAGAATCCCTCCTTTCCTAGTATAATGCAGTAATAGGTGAATCTCTTTGGAGTGTCAGGAAGGTTCTGTTTTGTGTCTCCACACGTCACACGTTTTCCATCATCAGACAAGATGAGATGCAGATTTGCTGTATCAGCATCCAGAGTCACATCCACTGAGAGAAACACACAGTGTGTGATATGAATACACAGATAATACATGAATTCATCATCCAGTGAATCTCACTGAGTAGACTCTCTGAAGATCTTTATGTATACGGGTATCAGTGGTGATGATGGTGATTTGTACACTGTACCTGAATACTGCTGCTGGATCCTCTTCAGTTCTGTTGAGACTGATTACAATAAAAATATATTTACTCCATTTTAAAGAGATGATTCTACTAGAACTCTACACCACCCACAACTAACACACACACACACATTTCCACTGATCACTTTTCTTTTTATTACTGAGACACAATTCATTCTTCTAGAAACATCTGTCTGTAGAACAGCTTAAATATGAACCTGTCTCACCTGATTCTCTGATCTTCTCATTTAGAGTCCTAGTGAGATCTTCATTCAGACTCTTCTGAAGTTGGGACAGAGCGTTCCTCACAGTCTCTACACTCAGATGAGGATCAATACTGGTGTCAGTCCAGTCCTTGGTGTGTGGAGGTCTGCACAGTGATGGGTAAACCTACAGTCCAGCAGGAGAGAGGAAAACCCCTCAGCATGGGCAGTGTAGTTGTGTGATGTACTGCATTGTCATTGAGCAGATAGAGAGACACTGACCTGTAGGAGGTGGAGGTGGTCCTCAGTGTGGGAGATCTGCTCCAGCTCAGTGTCTCTCCTCTGTAGCTTAGTGATTTCCTGCTCTAGCTCTTTAATGAGATCTTCAGCCTGCCTCTCTGCTGCTTTCTGCTTCTCCTCCATCACCTCCAGCAGCTCAGCCTGGCTTCTCTCAATGGAGCGTATCAGAGCAGTGAAGACCTCAACACTGTCTGCTTTCTCTTTCTCTGTGTTTCTCTAATAGAAGAACAGCTTTACACTTTAATCAGATCACAGTGGAGGATCCTCATCATCACAACCCACGGAAGAACAAGTATCTACAGAGGAGGGAAAAAAACCTTCTTTACTTTTAATGTAAGTAAAATTGATTTTTTTGTTTTGCCTTTTCGGAGCATTTTTATTTGTCCGTTCATCTCAAGTGTTTCACCCAATATAAAGGAAAACCGCTTAAATAATGCCAAAAATAAAAGCTATAAAAAGAGATACTTGTTTATAATGGACAGTAATGATGTGATTAATGTCAGTTTAATACATTCTGTAAAATGAATGAATCTGCAAATGTGAATAGCTACAACAAAAATGATGTTTCACCCACCTTTCTGAGCTCTACTGAGTGTTTGATATCTTTAATCTTCTTCAGTCTGTCCTGGATCATCTGTTGCACCTCTGTCTGAGTCTTTTCCAGCTGTGTCTGTGAACAGAAAGGAAAATAACGGTTGCTTTTATTAAAACAGTGAATCCGTTCAGTTTTCTTAAAGAATGTTTGGTTTGATTGTTTATATGGTTGTCTGTTAGATTTATAATGTTGTGTTGATCATGAGTTCTGGACTCTTGGTGAATCTCTCTTTACAGAATGGACACTAACACTGCTCACTGTCTCCCCAGCATGTTCCAATACAGTTCATATAGAAGTTGTGTCCACATGGAGTGGAGACTAGATCAGTGAACACATCCAGACAGACAGAACACAGCAACTGATCTTCAGACAGGAGACCACTGGAGTCAGGCATAACTGTATCTGTAATAAACTAAAAGGGGGACCCAATGACACACATTGCTCGTGGTGGTCTATTGAAGGAAGCATGTTTGCTCCATACGGATTACAGGATTTAATCTATTCAAATATTCCTATTAAAGCAAAGCAAACTGAGGTATGGTCAGTTAATTGGCAGCTCACGCTTAACATAGCAGAGAGTATAAACATGAACCTCCAAATCCTCCACTAGATGGCAGCAATGTACTCCAAACTGTTTTTGACCATTTAACCTCCTGCCCACAATAGAAACCAAATGGGGTACATGAAGCTCTGGAAATATTTAAGATACCACCACGACACCATCAGTTCCGCTAGTTTTACAGTTTCGGGGTTCGTGTTTGACAAAAGTGAGCGGTTTTGTTTTATTCTATACACTACTGGAAACATGTCTCCCAAATTCCAGATCAAATATTGTTTCGTAGATCTGTTTATTTAGAAAATCACTCTGGAGCCTCCAGAAGCCTGTTTTTAAACGATGCTAGCTGTGCATTTCACCCTAGCCACCGCTCGCCTGTCTTTCTGTAGGTCACTTGAGCGCCTTTTTTATTTCCAGAACTGTATTTTGGGTGATACTTTTTATGTTCAGATGTTCAGACAATCCAAGATTTGGATTCACTTTACAGAATAGCAGGATCTTCATTTACCTCTGTTTTCACCTTCACTCCCCAATGAGGGAATATGGCATTGTTTGGGACTCCTCTTTATCTTTACATCCATTACTAAACCGAGTTTTACATCTCTTTACGTTATACGAACTTCTCCCAAAAAAATCTCACATTTTATTATTATTATCTCTATTTCTAATAATCAGTGGCCATGAGGTTATTAGGCAGGGCCAGCTCAGTTTGAGTCTAACATTAAACAGGATGGTGTATAGTTCAGGACACAGGAATGATAACCCCTCCTTACAACACAAGCGGTCTCCCTCTGAAATCCGTATGTACAGTACATGAACATAACAGCTCTTCTTTCTTCAGACCTGTGTTTAAACTGAGGCCTAAGCTCAAAAGCAACACACACTTGTCATCATTGATTCAGTACCAGGAATATCACAAGCTGGAATAACACAAGTACATAAGATCTAGCCAGTGGACCAGTTAGTCAGTGGGAGACATGAAAGACTCAAGACCAGGTATAAGGTCATTTCAAAAATTGTATTAGGGAAAAAACAAATTTCTCAGCTTAAATACAATTATCACTTTTTTTGTAGAAGAAAATAAATTAAATGATTTTACAATAAATTCCATTAAGGAACAGTGATTATTTAGCCCACAGGTAATTGTCCAGGTAATTATTCACACAATAAAAATATGTATCCTATATATTTATATTTATATTTCGTTACCATGGATTAAGTTTTACCATAGACATGACACTACTGCAGACACCTAATCCGGAATAGTTAAGCTCTACACACATGGCAAAGGTTACTTCTCCTGAGGGAGGTGAAGGGGCGGAGTCGGCGCCTCCTTGCCATTGATTGACTATTTCCACCATCGGAGGTGAGGACTAAACTATTTACTTTTAATCGTTTCATTTTTATATTGAATAATTAATTGCCTTTCACTCACTATTGATTAATGTCTATCCCGAAATTAAATATTACTTTTATTTTCTGTATCTACACTTGTTTTAGTGTCTTTTTTATGTGGCCCATGTAAGACCGGGGTCACACAGAGGAAGGAATTAAAGTGATAAGCACCCCAAATGTCTAAGCCAGTCAATGTTAATACTAAACGTGTGCAGTGGGTATGAGGATGGGTGGGGGAGCTGGGGGCTCCATTTTTTATTTGTTCTTTGTCTGTTGAATCTATTGTTAATATTTATACTTCATTCTGAACATAATAAACTGATCACAGAAGAAGGCATGTTTGTGGTAAGGAGTTTATTGTAAATTATTATTTAATCAGGCTCTGAAAATTCTTTGCAGATGACACCAACACAGTCAACCTGGAACACATGCATAACCCAACAGTGTTCAACACAGCACTGTCTCTATTTAAATAAGGGTTTTGTCAAGACTGAGCATCAATAAATATATTTTACTACATGATCTACATGTCAGTTACAGAGACATATCACTAATATGTTTAAACCTTTATTGTGTTTTAAAGAGGGATTTTATTAAACACATCAGATTACACAACAAGGTTCTACTATAGAAACACCATCTTACACTGTAGAACCTAGAAGCATTTACTGTTTGTACACGCACCCAGAGGAACTGGTCATCTGCAGTTAACGCATCTGCAAAGTCACACACACACAAAGCGGTCAGCAGCCCTATCCACAAGTCCTGTTAGTTCAGCCACATGGCTGCAGGTTCTCATTCCTAATGAGAAAACCTGATTCTACTCGTTTAATCAAAAGCTCAGTCTTAAAGCAGCTGATCACATGTGCTTTTGCTGTGTAATGAAAACCTGCAGCCACACCGGTCCTTTGTGGATGAGAGTGGACACCCTGCTGCACATTAACTCATAACCTGCTGGACACAGATTCTAATGTCAACTATCATCTTAAGTAACATTATTTAAACCAGAGAAAAAAGTTCATTAATGGAAACAATTCATCATTTAACCACACGTGATTTTTCTCAGCACAGAATTGAAAATGATTAAATCTGTTCCTTTCTGCTGTTCTTACTGTGACTACCAGACGTGTGGACTCGAGTCACATGACTTGGACTCGAGTCCAACTCGAGTCACTAAACTGATGACTTGTGACTTGACTCGACAACATTACTAAAGACTTGCGACTTGACTTAGACTTTACCTTTACTGACTTGGACTTGGAATCGGACTTGAGCTTTAAGACTCGAAAAGACTTGACAACCCTACTTTAACATAATGAATAAGTAAAACTGAATCACGTAACTGGATCATTTTATATTAAATAGCGCTGTAACGCTAGGGAGCTGAGCCGCTCAGCCCAAATGATCCGTAACCTAGCAACAAGTAAAGCCGTAACCGTACAGCCAATCACGGGAAGCTTTGAGGGGGGCGCCAGTGTTGAATTTGTGCGGAGAAGACGAGTAACATGATCCCAAAAATAATCCTGTTCAACTACAAAGATTATAATGTAGTAAATAAAAGAAGAACTGCGGTATGCAAGACATGTGGAGTCAAGATCACAGATGGAGATGCAACCACTTCAAACTCGACATTTGAGGCTGCACAAAGAACAGTAAGTCTGTGCTGTGTATATTTTGCGTATAGAAGTTAGCAGTTAGCAAGCTAGCAAACGTAGCGACATAATAATAAACAACAGCGAATGTAAACAAAGCTGTTGTCCTCTGTTCGTCCCTCTCTCACACCGTTCACTGTGAGAGATTTTACTGAAAACGTTTAGGAACCACAGCATCTCAGCCTCGACGTGGTGAATTAGCATAGAGCAGAAAAGTGTCAAACACAGCAGTTCACACATGCTGTTTATATATATATATATATATATATATATATATATATATATATATATATATATATATATATATATATATATATATATATATTGTGTTTAGATTGTGATGTAATTAAAAATTACTGTTGGTGGTATGTGTTCAACTACTTCGTTATAGTGGCCTTCGAGGCCCACTGCCCTGCACATTTTAGTGTTTTTTTTTCTGCTTCAACACCTATTTTAACTCAGTAATGGGCTGGTTATGAGGTGATTAGTTGGATCAGATGTGTTGGTAGAAGGGAAAACAATAAAAAGTGTAGGGCACTTTCCTAATTTTTTTTAATCCATAAACCTTGACTTTTTGTTGCTGTAAACTGGTATAATGTGACATTCATTTTTCCATACTGCGTTTAGTACATATCTATTAGAGACTTGACTCGTGACTTGATTGTTAAGACTTGAGACTTACTTGTTACTTGCAACTTAGTGACTTGTTCCCATGTCTGGTGACTACTGTAGCACATCTAGTCAGTCTTCAATATGGGTGAGATGATCAGTGGAGCTGAGTTTATACCTCCATCATTAAGACCAGGGCTAAAGTACGGATAGAGTTTCTCAGTGAAAGACTGACCAGTGAAAGAGTAGATATGAGATCTGGCCTCTACATTATAAAAGGAGACCAGACCCTCCTCATAATCCACAAACACCCCCACCTTTTGGAGCTTCTCTCTCATGGACTGGAGGACTGCAGGACAATCACAAGCCTGATATTTATTCTCATTCCTCAGAATCACAGTCCAGAATCCATCCTGTGAGGTCAGTGTAATCTTCCCCTTCCTGTTAATGGACTCTCTGACCACTCCTAAATCCCACTCAGTCTTCCCCCTGACCTGCACCTCATAGTAAAACCTCCCTGAGGAGAATCCCTCTTTTCCCAGGACACACAGACATCTATCAAATCTCTTTGGAGTGTTGGGAAGGTTCTGTTTTGTGTCTCCACACGTCACTTGCTTTCCATCAGCAGACAGGACGAGTTCAGGTTGAGCTGTATCAGCATCCAGAGTCACATCCACTGAGAGAAACACACAGTGTGTGATATGAATATACAGATAATACATGAATTCATCATCCAGTGAATCTCACTGAGTAGACTCTCTGAAGATCTGTATGTATACGGGTATCAGTGGTGATGATGGTGGTTTGTACACTGTACCTGAATACTGCTGCTGGATCCTCTTCAGTTCTGTTGAGACTGATTACAATAAAAATATATTTACTCCATTTTAAAGAGATGATTCTACTAGAACTCTACATCACCTACAACTAACACACACACACACATATTTTCACTGATCACTTTTCATTTTATTACTGAGACACAATTCATTCTTCTACAAACATCTGTCTGTAGAACAGCTCAAATATGAACCTGTCTCACCTGATTCTCTGATCTTCTCATTCAGACTCTTCTGAAGTTGGGACAGAGCGTTCCTCACAGTGTCTACACTCAGATGAGGATCAATACTGGTGTCAGTCCAGTTCATGGTGTGTGGAGGTCTGCACAGTGATGGGTAAACCTACAGTCCAGCAGGAGAGAGGAGAAACCCCTCAGCATGGGCAGTGTAGTTGTGTGATGTGCTGCATTGTCATTGAGCAGATAGAGGGACACTGACCTGTAGGAGGTGGAGGTGGTCCTCAGTGTGGGAGATCTGCTCCAGCTCAGTGTCTCTCCTCTGTAGCTTAGTGATTTCCTGCTCCAGCTCTTTAATGAGATCTTCAGCCTGCCTCTCTGCTGCTTTCTGCTTCTCCTCCATCACCTCCAGCAGCTCAGCCTGGCTTCTCTCAATAGAGCGTATCAGAGCAGTGAAGACCTCAACACTGTCTGCTTTCTCTTTCTCTGTGTTTCTCTAATAGAAGAACAGCTTTACACTTTAATCAGATCACAGTGGAGGATGAACACACATGAATAATGTTCATTTCATATATTCTACTAAATTAAATAAAACCTGTGGATTTAAATAATACATCAACGTAAGCATAAACATTCAAGGCACAATGTTTCACCCACCTTTCTGAGCTGTACTGAGTGTTTAATGTCTTTGATCTTCTTCAGTCTGTCCTGGATCATCTGCTGCACCTCTGCCTGTGTCTTGTCCAGCTGTGTCTGTGAGCAGAGATCAGTCATTTTTCATATGGATGTTTTTGAAGTTTATGAATTTAATGATAATGATTTCCTCCCACCTTTTTCTCTCCGCTCTCCTCCTCTATAGGAACAGTGCTGTGAGTCTTGTGGTCAGTCTCTGTGCAGAACAGACACACGCTCGTCTGGTCATCTCTACAGAACAGCTCCAGGGGTCTCTCATGCTTCTGGCAGATGTAGTTCTCCAGGTTCTTCACTGGGTTTATTAGTTTGTGCTTCTTATATCGTGGAACATTATAATGAGGCTCTAAATGAGACTTACAGAAAGTCACACCACAGTCCAGACAGGACTTCAGGGCTTCCTGCTTCACTCCAGTGCAGGCGTCACAAAGAACCT
Organism: Prochilodus magdalenae; assembly: GCA_024036415.1. Lineage (NCBI taxonomy): Eukaryota > Metazoa > Chordata > Actinopteri > Characiformes > Prochilodontidae > Prochilodus > Prochilodus magdalenae. The sequence continues at coordinate 29,995 of JAMWET010002744.1, read as the reverse complement.
CAGGTTTCTCAGGACCACTTTTCTTCTTGAAGAGATCTACAACCTCTCTCAGTGTTGTGTTGATCTTGAGTTCTGGTCTCTTGGTGAATGTCTCTTTACAGAATGGACACTGACACTGCTCACTGTCTCCCCAGCATGTTCCAATACACTTCATACAGAAGTTGTGTCCACATGGAGTGGAGACTGGATCAGTGAAAACATCCAGGCAGATAGAACACAGGAACTGACCTTCAGACAGGAAACTACTGGACTCAGTAGAAACTGTGGACGAGTGGAACCAAAATAAGAAACTTTGTGAGTTAATGATGCTGGCTAACTGATTAAATACCAAAACCACTGTTACACTATCAAAGGTTTAGACACTGCAAACTAAACTGATGTTGTTGGTTATCTTAAAGAATCAGTTCCAACTGATGAGATGCCTGAAAAAATAAATATCCTGATACACCACATATAGAAAGCTGCTGTATTCCCCTGTAAGGTATATATTACATGAGTGTGATTTAATATCTTCAGCTTTACTATAAGGTAAAAGCATTCAGTGAAATATAAGGTAAACATCACTCTACATACTCCTTTATGTAGCTGGATATACAATTCTGACTGGTATGTAACAAACATTACTGAGTTGAATGTAGAATGAAAAAGTAGTCTGATGGGTAAAATTAGGGACTCGGTGTGAAATGTAAATGAATGAAAATAGAAATATCATCCTGTCCAATGAAAACCATGTATCTCCAATTCGGGCCATTTTAATTTTTTGGCATTGTTTGATCACATGAGCTGCTGTTTACACTGAGTGAGCGTTTCATGATTAACAGATCACCAGAAATATCCAAAACATACTTGGAAAAACTACTAGTTAAAAAAAAAGTGACACATTGTACCTGTTCATGAAAATTATCACCTCATTAAGAACCTGATAGCAGCATCTCAAAAACAGTTGGCACAGAGCCATATCTACCATTGTGCAGCATCCCCTCTTCTTTTAACACCAGTCTGTAAACGTCTGGGAAGTGTGGAGACCAGTTGCTGGAGTGTTGAGAGAGGAATGTCCCATTCTTGTCTGATGTAGGATTCTAGCTGCGTAACAGTCCTGGGTCTTCTTTGCCGGGTTTTCATAACATGATGCATCATGAATCATGTTTTCTGATGGTGTGAAAGGTCTGGGACTGCAGGCAGGCCAGTTCAGTTCGCACCCGGGACTCTTCCTCTGCTAAGCTATGCCTGTTGTGCCGGATACAGTATGTGGTTTAGCATTTGTCCTGCTGATATATGGCGTTCCTGAAAGAGACGTTGTCTGGATGGGAGAATATGTAGTTCCTAATCCTCCAGTAGACTGTTCACATTGATAGTGCCCCTCCAGATGTGTTAAGATGACCGCCCCTAGGCACTAATGCAACCCCACACCACCAGAGATGCAGGCTTTTGAACTGTGTGCTGATAACCAGCTGGATGGTTCCTCTCCTCCTGAGTCCACAATGCCGAATATCACAAGTATCCAGTATTGACTGTAGGCCTTGTCTCTTGTACAAAGGGAGTTCTCCAGATTCTCTGAACCTTATGATGATGTTATGTACTGTAGATGGTGGGATCCAAAGTACTCACAGTTTTACATTTGGGACAGTTTTCTAAAATTGTTCCAAAATTATTAGAGGCAGTTTTCTGCAGGTTGGTAAACCTCGGCGCATCTTTGATTTTAATAGACTCTGCCTCTTTAAAGTGCTTTATACCGCCATGTTGCAAATTACTCCTCCAGCTGTTTTTATTAGTACCCCTGACTTTTCCAGCCTTTTGTTTCCCCTGTCCCGACTCTTAGATGCCTTGCTTCCATCAAGTCCTACATGAGTTTATCATTTACATGAAATGGTAAAATGTTTCAGCATCTGATATGTTTATTCTGTGTTCTCATGTGAATAAAATATGGATCTATGAGAATCATTGCATTCTGTATTGGGTTTATAGATCAGTGTAATAGTTTACTATAAGTTATAATCTAAATGCTGTCGGACATTCACTGGTTTTATGCTGCTGCTGTTCTGATTGTTTAACTCAGCAGGACACTGGAAATGTTAAGTGTTTCTGATGTCAGTGATCTGGTTTACTTTAGTTTTACTGCACTGATACAGATAAGATCAGAGTTAGTATTATCATGACTTGAAAAGAGAGATTTCAGTCTTCTGTATATAAACTGTGTTCACTTACAGGATGGCGTTTCTTCCATGCTTCTCCTTTTATCTTCTCTCTGTCGTTGTGATGACGATTCAGCCATTTCCTTCCTCCTCCTGTTGAACACTGTTCAGTAAGAAATCACATCAGTCAGCTCACACATTTAACACTCCATACCTGCCTGCTGCCTTAAACTCCCTCTAACAAGTATTATATCCAGCACGTCCACACAGACAGAGACGCTGGAGGTCCTGAGATTACATTGTTCTGTATCTGCAGACTGTAAAAGCTCTGTTCCTCTTTATACTGACCATCACCACAGCTCTCAGCTCAGTAACATCCTCCACACTGTCTCACTGTCTGCTCTGTTTGAATGAGTGTTTTGACTGCACTCAGTATTCACCACTCTGCTTTAACCAGTTACCCAACACAACAACCTCTCAACCTGTTTTACAGCTCAACTCACAAGCTCCATCAGTCAACGTCAAATATTATTTCTCTAGTTTCAGACAATAATCACATATCACAGTATCAATAATCAATAATAACAGTATTCAACTTCAGTATTCAGCTATAGATATGATCACTCAGTGATAAACATCTCCATCTGACTGTTTACTCGTGTAGCTCACCTTGATGAAGCTCACACTGACTAAACTTCTGATCTATGAATCATCCGCTGAAGTACATACCTTTATTGTTCTCTTTTACTTGGAGAGTCAGAATAGTCCGTGTTTAAACTCTTCTCAGAGTTTCTGAATATCCAGCACTCTAAATCAGTGCGTGCTGTAAAGCTTGTTATTCTTCCTGATTCATTTATTTTCACTTTCTCTCACCTGGTGTGATGTCACTTTCTGTTCACCTGATTAAAAGGTAGATGAAGAGATTAACAATATACATTACACAGAATAGTTTACATTTTTAAACAGGACTGAATTTAATGTATTAGGAAATTCAGTGAGTTACAATTTCAGATACAGAAAGTGGAGTAAATAACAGAAACAAGACCTGAACATGTTACATGTGTAACTCTGACTGAACTGAAACACATTTACAAAGTCAGCTAATAAAGGTGAGTCATATGAGTATACAGGTGAGTAAATGAGTGTCAGTTACCAGAACATGTCAATGACAATAGTAGTTCTGTCCGGAGGTGGGAGTAAGCCATACATGTGCAAGTCCCAACTAAGTCTCAAGTCTTAACCTTAAAATCTCAAGCAAGTCACAAAATAATGTAGTATTCAAGCAAGCCAAGTCAAGTCTAAACTAAAGGTTGTAGTAGGTTCGTCAGATGGGTGTCCGTACACTACAATTGATTTTACAGGTTCTATGAGGTAGGGAGGCGCTGGTTCATTTTTGGCTTTCTAGGCGAGCATCAGAGTTTTAAATCTGATGCGGGCAACAACAGGAAGCCAATGAAGGGAGCGCAGCAGTGGAGTGACGTGGGTGAACTTTGAAAGGTTGAAGATGAGACGGGCTGCAGCGTTCTGAACAAGAACATCATTGCATTCAGTTTTTATTCACAATTTGTTTAGTGTCCCAACTTTTTGGAATCCGGTTTGTAGGTCTCCATCATCTTACTGGCTCACTGTGGTAGTTTATTAAATCTAAAAATTATAAAATGCTAGATCTTACCAAACTAAAGATTGTAGTATGTTTGTCAGATGGCCCTCTCTATGACACTAATGATATTTGATCTGATATATATAACAAGTAATTTAATACTTAAAAAGAAGAATTACCTACAATTTAACCAAAGCATCTTATGGCAGGTTTTGGTTAAGTTTATATTGCATGTCTTTCACAGAATCTAATGTATTTAAGTGCGTTTCAAGTCTGTATCAATGACATCAACAGGCTCCTCATCTCTTTGTATTTTGTGAGTTTTGAACAGAATCCGCACTTTAGAGACAGTCCCTTACTATTTTCGGCACCCGCTGCAGCGAGTCTTGCAATTCCGGTTCATCAGCATTTTCATGTGTGAGACCTGCAAGCTGAACAGTCACGCTCTAGAGACTTCAGGAAGCAGACAGGAATTCCACTCACACTTCAGGAAGACTTGCTGTAGTTAAACAATCACTGTGTAAAGTTAGTGATTATACTCATACGGTTCATTTCTACATAAGATTGTCATTTCCTGGTCTAAATAATGTATGGCTAAGTTACCACAACCTTCTACTGCAGTGAAATGTTTAGTCAAGATATGTTAACTAATCTACGTAACCTTTATTACGGGTTCTTAGAGTTTTAGTCACTTTACTCACCATGTTTTTAGTGATTGCAATATTCTACATTGTCCCTGAAAGCAAAAACAGGCTCACAGCTAAACATGCAGAGATGCTTCTATTCCGGAAGAAGAACCTGCCACTTACAGCTCCAAAATAAAAGATGAGTTTTAACAGCCTAATCCTGTGGTCTTATCAGTGTAGCTCTCTGAAACATGACATTATACATAGTACAGCCCAGCACTCTTACACTCCATTCAATTTCAATGTGATGGTGTAAAATATCATCACAGATCTCCTCCAACCATTAGGTGAGGGGATGAAACAGTTAGCACTAAAACACTGTAGGCTTTGTTTGCACTGTAAGCCTAGTCTTGTTGTTACAGCTATGTACACAATTGTACACGCTTGGAAAAGAATGGTATCTATCGATCCCTACTATGCCCTAATCCTAGAGGTATGAGTTTGTCAGGCTACAACACAAAATATTAGCCTACTACATTGTTTCTTAACAGGAAGTAATGCATTTGTCACACTGGGCTGGACTTTCATTAAACGTGTCATTTACTAGAATACCTTCATATTTGGGTTAAACATATCTGGTCCTGCCTCCACCACCAGGGCAGTCACATCACTGTCTGGCATTGTTTAAAATTTTTTAGATGTGAGAAGCCCCACCTTTTCCGTTTCCCGATGCATTATGGGATCAAAGTGTCCATTATTACCTTACTCAAAACTCCACTGGTTCTAAGTGTGAACTGCAGACTTGTTAGTATTATGAGCTCAATTTGGACACACCCTCTATGTTCTACTGTGACTTCTGAGCTGTAATTCTGATGGTTTGTCTCGTGTTTCTCCTCGTTTCTGGTTTTGGATGTGTCTGTGTTCTTTGGACTGTGAGTTCTGGAACTGCAACCTGCCTCCATCCCCTCCTTACACTAATACTGTAGGGGATTACTCTGTTATTGATTTCTAACTTTATTGCTGTCTTTCCTGGGTGTGATATATAACGAGACCACTCATGATCCCACATCTTATTTTACCTCACTATAAGTGATGTAATCAGATTCTTGTCCTTATTTCAAGCTCAGGTGTAGCATATCAGTCTACCAGTAAGTGCCATATGTCTTTCTATAATCTGACCTGGTTCTTATTCACTCAAATCAGGAACACAGCACCCTATCAGCATTCTGGCTCTGCCTACTGGAGGAGAAGAGTGACTCCAGACCAAAGCCAGCGCTCAGATAGCGTGTCAGCTCTAAAGTAGGAAAATGAAGCAGAAAAGATCTCTGTAGAAGTGAACCTGCAGTACAGACTCTCAGCAGACTCAGATTCAGAGATATTAGAATGGCCTCTATTGATAAGTACTGTTAATGAACTTGACCGCATTATCACTGTTTAGGATCTCAAACTCAAACAGTTCATGCAGCACAGATTTATCATCTTCATGTTAGAAATATTTCCAGATATCGCTCCACTTAGATTTGACTGTTTCACTACATTTGAGATCAGTGAATGTTGGTTTGAGGCTCGGTATGAACTGCTCTACACTTGGTTAAATAGACAATTACATTACTTTAATATAGTCACAGTTTGGATCAGGTTACAGTGATCAGTAAATCTGTGACAGAACACATCTATAAAAGTAATCCTCCCCACACTGAGTAGGAGTGATAGATAAACACGTCAGCAAGACCACAAACTGGATCTGATCCATTATATTAACAAACAAACATAAAACAGTCATATTACAGAAGCACAGCTACCTGGTATTAACCTGCCATGTCTTTCCTCCTCTTCTCTTTCCTCTTTATTCTCTCTGTAGACACCAGTTATACATGTCAGTGTGTATTAACCTGATAAATGATCTGAACAGGACGACACAGGTGAGATCATTTTCAGTTAAGAATTATAGTTAATAATTACGTCCAGCTAGAGGTTGAAATATTACCATGCTAACAATTTAGTCTATCTGGTGGAATAAAAAAAAGGCAATTACAATTCAGGGAAGTAACACAATATTTAAACCGTGTAGATCCTACTACATTATAGATACACAGTTTTAGAATGTTTCAAATGTGGAATTCTGTGTACGGATTAATAGAAATTTCACTGAAAATGTCCTCCAATTCTGGAATGAGAAACCGCTGCAGCACCTACAGCAGCTGTGAGCTTTGGCATGTCGTGTCTTGGAAGTTGGTTGTGTACTGCTCCAGGGAAGTATCCCAGTATGCAGGCAGAGCTCTCCTCAGGATATACTCCATCCCAAAATACAACACCGTCATCTACCTGAACCTGGATTAAAAACTTCCTGAAGAAAACACGGAGGGGTTGTGCAAGGTCTAATGGTTACCACTGCTAGGGTGTGGTTGCCCTCGGAGAAGGGAGGGATCAGTAAAGGACTCATAGAGGAGTGTGGATCAGTAGGTCTGAGGATCTGCCCTAAATAAGATTGGTGGCTGTAGTCAATAGGGTTGTGATGAGGCAAAAAATGGAAAAAGACCCCCCCCCCTCAAGTCCTGTCCATTAGAAGAAAAAGACAAAGAAAAGAGTGGGGTTCAAACCAACATTGTATTTGGGCTTGGGGGGTCTTAAAAAACTACATCTATAAAAACCAAAAACATTTCTTCTTAAAGCTGTCTATTTGTCTTTCTATCCCTCTTTCCCTCTTAAGTCCCATTCATTTTGGGCCTCATCCCAACCTATGAAGTCCTATTTCATAAGAACATGGTGAACATACACCACCCACTTCATTAGGTACACCTGTTTATATCTACACTCAACATCCGTTTTATCAGCTCCACTTAACATATAGGAGCACTTTGTAGTTCTGCAGTTACAGACTGTAGTCCTTCTGTTTCTGTGCATACTTTGTTACCCTGTTCTTCAGTAGGCAGGACCACCACAGGACCAGCACAGAGCAGGTATTATGTGGGTGGTAGATCATTCTCAGTACTGCAGTGAGGCAGGAAGCCCTGAATTAAACTCACCACTCTTCATCTGTAATAAACTGAATAGGGGTCACAGTACTCCCCTGATGCTCAATTCGGTCTCTTGAAGGAAGCATAGTTACTCCATACAGATTACAGGATTTAATCTATTCAAATATTCCTATTGACTAAAGCAAACTGAGGTATGGGCTGTTAATTGGCAGCTCACTCTTAACATAGGAGAGAGTACATACATGAACCTCCAAATCCTCCACTAGATGGCACCAATGTACTCCAATAAGCCAATAAGCCTCCTGCCCACAATAGAAACCAAATGGGATGCATACAGCTCTGAAAATATATGAGACCACCTCAAAATGATTAGATTCCTAGATTTCTGGGTTTGTGTTTAACCAAAATTAGCGGCCCTGGTTTATTCTATACACTACTGGAAACTGTCTCCCAAATTCCAGATCAGATATTCTATTAGATCTGTTAATTTAGGAAATCACTCTGGAGCCTCCAGAAACCTGTTTTTTTACTATGCTTGCTGTGTATTTCATCTCAGTCACCGCTCGCTTGTCTTTCTGTAGGTCACTTGAGGTCATCTTTTATTTCCAGAAATGTATTTTGGCTAACACTTTTAATGTTCAGATGTTCAGACGTTCCATGATTTGCATTCACTGTACAGAATAGCAGGATCTTCATTTACCTCTATATTCACGTTCACTCCCCAAAGAGGGCATATGGCATTGTTTGGGACTCTTGTTTTTTTCCTTTACCTCTTTACCTTTACGCCCATTACTGCACCAAGTTTTAGACAAAGAGCTCTTTTACATTATACGACATTCTCCAGAAAATATCTCACATTTTATTATTATTATGTTTATTTCTAATAATCAGTGGTCATGAAGTAATTAGGCAGGGCCAGCTCAATTTGAGTCCAACAGTAAACCAGATGGTGTATCAGTCAGGACACGGAAATGACGATAAGAAGACGTACTGTATTGTGCTCCAGCAGGATTTATCTGTGCAGGTTAGTGTTCAGTATTCCATTAGTCTGGAATAACAGAATAAGCCACAATTAGGATCTGATTGTTTAAAATCAGCAGGGCATGAACTGCATGAACAAGTGTCTGTTTGTGATCCCAGTCCAGTCACTGAACTCCCTCAGGAATAAACCTATAACAGATGAACTCTCATCTCAACAGAACTACAGCGACACTCTCTGGTCAATCGAGGGTACTACATAATGGGATTTGGCTACATCTGTCGTCACTTCCCTGGGTAGAGGCACTGCTAATCCCTCCATACGACACAAGCGGTCTCCCTCTGAAATCCGTATGTACAGTACATGAACATAACAGCTTTTCTTTTTTCAGATCTGTGTTTAAACTGAGGCATAAGCTCAAAAGCGACACACACTTGTCATTATTGATTCAGTACCAGGAATATCACAAGCTGGATCCCAGATGTAACGTGTCTTGTGAACTACTTTAACACAAGTACATAAGATCTAGTCAATGGACCAGTTAGTTAGTTGGAGACATGAAAGACTCAAGATCAGGGATAAGGTCAGTTCAAAAATTGTATTAAGGAAAATATATATTAAACAAATTTCTCATCTTAAGCAAATTAACGCTTTTTGTAGAAGAGTCAGCGCCTTCTTGCCATTGATTGACTATTTCCACCATCTGAGGTAAAGACCAAACTATTTACTTTAAATTGTTTCTTTTTATATATTAAATTATGAATTACCTTTCTCAGCACTGAATTAAAAATTATTAAATCTGTTTCTTTCTGCTGTTCTTAATCAGGCTGCTGTAGAATATCTAGTCAGTCTTTGATATGGGTGAGATGATCAGTGGAGCTGAGTTTTTACCTCTATCGTTTGGACAGGGGTTGAAGTATGGATAGAGTTTCTCAGTGAAAGACTGACCAGTGAAAGAGTAGATATGAGATCTGGCCTCCACATCATAAAAGGAGACCAGACCCTCCTCATAATCCACAAACACCCCCACCTTCTGGGGCTTCTCTCTCAGGGAGAGGTGGACTGCAGGACCAGCAAGAGCTCTATATTCAGTCCCATTCCTCAACCACACAGTCCAGAATCCATCCTGTGGTTTCAGTGTAACCTCCCCCTTCCTGTTAATGGACCCTCTGGCCACGCCTATATCCCACTCAGTCTTCCCCCTGACCTGCACCTCATAGTAAAACCTCCCTGAGGAGAATCCCTCCTTTCCCAGTATCATGCAGTAATAGGTGAATCTCTTTGGAGTGTCAGGAAGGTTCTGTTCTGTGTCTCCATGTGCCACTTGTTTTCCATCATCAGACAGGATGAGTTTGGGATGAGCTGTATCAGCATCCAGAGTCACATCCACTGAGAGAAACACACAGTGTGTGATATGAATATACAGATAATACATGAATTCATCATCCAGTGAATCTCACTGAGTAGACTCTCTGAAGAGCTTTATGTATACGGGTATCAGTGGTGATGATGGTGGTTTGTACACTGTACCTGAATACTGCTGCTGGATCCTCTTCAGTTCTGTTGAGACTGATTACAATAAAAATATATTTACTCCATTTTAAAGAGATGATTCTACTAGAACTCTACATCACCTACAGCTAACACACACACACACATTTTCACTGATCACTTTTCATTTTATTACTGAGACACAATTAATTCTTCTAGAAACATCTGTCTGTAGAACAGCTCAAATATGAACCTGTCTCACCTGATTCTCTGATCTTCTCATTTAGAGTCCTAGTGAGATCTTCATTCAGACTCTTCTGAAGTTGGGACAGAGCGTTCTTCACAGTCTCTACACTCAGATGAGGGTCAATACTGGTGTCAGTCCAGTTGTTGGTGTGTGGAGGTCTGCACAGTGATGGGTAAACCTACAGTCCAGCAGGAGAGAGGAGAAACCCCTCAGCATGGGCAGTGTTGGTGGGTGATGTGATGCATTGTCATTGAGCAGATAGAGGGACACTGACCTGTAGGATCTGCAGGTGGTCCACAGTGTGGGAGATCTGCTCCAGCTCAGTGTCTCTCCTCTGTAGCTCAGTGATTTCCTGCTCCAGATCTTTAATGAAGTCTTCAGCCTGCCTCTCTGCTGCTTTCTGCTTCTCCTCCATCACCTCCAGCAGCTCAGCCTGGCTTCTCTCAATGGAGCGTATCAGAGCAGTGAAGAGCTCAACACTGTCTGCTTTCTCTTTCTCTGTGTTTCTCTAATAGAAGAACAGCTTTACACTTTAATCAGATCACAGTGGAGGATGAACACACATGAATAATGTTATTTTCATATATTCTACTAAATTAAATCAAATCTGTGGATTTAAACAATACATCAACTTAAACATGAACATTAAAGGCACAATGTTTCACCCACCTTTCTGAGCTCTACTGAGTGTTTAATGTCTTTGATCTTCTTCAGTCTGTCCTGGATCATCTGCTGCACCTCTGCCTGTGTCTTGTCCAGCTGTGTCTGTGAGCAGAGATCAGTCATTTTTCATATGGATGTTTTTGAAGTTTATGAATTTGATGATAATTATTTCCTCCCACCTTTTTCTCTCCACTCTCCTCCTCTATAGGAACAGTGCTGTGAGTCTTGTGGTCTGTGACAGTGCACAACTGACACACGCTCGTCTGGTCATCTCTACAGAACAGCTCCAGGGGTCTCTCGTGCTTCTGGCAGATGTAGTTCTCCAGGTTCTTCACTGGGTTTATTAGTTTGTGCTTCTTAAGTTTTGGAACAGTATTATGAGGCTCTAAATGAGACTTACAGAAAGTCACACCACAGTCCAGACAGGACTTCAGGGCTTCCTGCTTCACTCCAGTGCAGACATCACAAAGAACCTCAGGTTTCTCAGGACCACTTTTCTTCTTGAAGAGATCTACAACCTCTCTCAGTGTTGTGTTGATCTTGAGTTCTGGTCTCTTGGTAAATGTCTCTTTACAGAATGGACACTGACACTGCTCACTGTCACCCCAGCATGTTCCAATACACTTCATACAGAAGTTGTGTCCACATGGAGTGGAGACTGGATCAGTGAACACATCCAGACAGATACAACACAGGAACTGATCTTCAGACAGGAAACTACTGGAGTCAGTAGAAACTGTGGACGAGTGGAACGAAATTAAGAACATTTGTGAGTTAATGACGCTGACTAACTGATTAAATACCAAATGTTTAGACATGCCACACTAAATTGATGTTGTTGGTTATCTTAAAGAATCAGTTCCAACTGATGAGATGCCTGAAAAAATAAATATCCTGATACACCACATATAGAAAGCTGCTGTATTCCCCTGTAAGGTATATAATTCCATGAGTGTGATTTTATAGTCTTTAGCTTTACTCTAAGGTAAAGCATTCAGTGAAATATAAGGTAATACATTACTCCTACATACTCCTATATGTAGCTGGATATAAACTTCTGACTGGTAGTGTACAAAGATTCACTGAGTGACTGTAGAATAAATGGTAAAATTAGGGACTCTGTGTGAAATGTGAATGAATGGAAATAGAAATATTGTTCTGTCCAATGAAAACCATGTATCTCCAATTCAGGCCATTTTAATTTTATGGCATTGTTTGATCATATGAGCTGCTGTTTACACTGAGTGAGCGTTTTATGATGAATGGATCACCAGAAATATCTAAAACATGTTTGGAAAAATGTCTGGCTCCATTCACTTACATTCAGATACAATCAGGTCTTTGCCCTCTCCTGTAAAGTTGCCATTTTGGAGATCCTTGTTTTTCTTTGGACAGTGACGATTTGAGAGATGTGAAAGTGACACATTGTACCTGTTCTTGAAAATATCATCTCATTAAGAACCTGATAGCAGCGTCTCAAAAACAGTTGGCACAGGGCCATGTCTATCATTGTGCAGCCCCCCTCTTCTTTTAACACCAGTCTGTAAACGTCTGGGAAGTGTGGAGAACAATTGCTGGAGTGTTGGGAGAGGAATGTTGTCCCATTCTTGTCTGATGTAGGATTCTAGCTGCGTAACAGTCCTGGGTCTTCTTGCCGGGTTTTCATAACATGATGCATCAAATGTTTTTTTTTGATGGTGAAAGGTCTGGACTGCAGGCAGGCCAGTTCAGCACCCGGACTCTTCCTCTGCTAAGCTATGCTGGTTTGATGGATGCAGTATGTGGTTTAGCATTGTCCTGCTGAAATATGCAGGGCGTTCTCTGAGAGAGACGTTGTCTGGATGGGAGAATATGTAGTTCTAATCCCTCAGTATACTGTTCAGCATTGATAGTGCCCCTCCAGATGTGTAAGATGACCGCACCATAGGCACTAATGCAACCCCACACCACCAGAGATGCAGGCTTTTGTACTGTGTGCTGATAACCAGCTGGATGGTTCCTCCCCTCCAGAGTCCACATTGCCGAATATCACAAGTATCCAGTATTGACTGTAGGCCTTGTCTCTTGTACAAAAGGGAGTTCTCCAGATTCTCTGAACCTTATGATGATGTTATGTACTGGGGATTTTGGGATCCAAAGTACTCACAGTTTTACATTAAGGCACATTTTTCTAAAATTGTTCCAAAATTATTAGATGCAGGTTTTGCAGATTGGTGAACCTCTGCACATCGTTGATTTTAATAGACTCTGCTTCTCTAAAGTGCTTTATACAGCCGTGTTTCAAATTACTCCTCCAGCTGTTTTTATTAGTACCACTGATTTTTCCAGCCTTTTGTTTTCCCTGTCCCGACTCTGAGATGTGTTGCTGCCATCAAATCCCACATGAGTTTATCATTTTCATGAAATGGTAAAATGTTTCAGCATCTGATATGTGTTCTGTGTTCTCTTGAAAATAAAATATGGATCTATGAGAATCATTGCATTCTGTATTGGGATTATAGATCAGTGTAATAGTTTTCTATAAGTTATAATCTAAATACTGTCTCACTGACATTCACTGCAGGTGTGGCTGTATAACTCAGCAGGACACTGGAAATGTTAAGTGTTTCTGATGTCAGTGATCTGGTTTACTTTGGTTTTACTGCACTGATACAGATAAGATCGGAGTTAGTATTATCATGACTTGGAAAGAGATTTCAGTCTTCTGTATATGAACTGTGTTCACTTACAGGATGATGATGATCTATCCATGCTTCTCCTTCTACCTTCTTTCAGTTGTTGTGATGAAGATCCAGCCATTTCCTTCCTCCTCCTGTCGAACACTGTTCAGTAAGAAATCACATCAGTCAGCTCACACCTTTAACACTCCATACCTGCCTGCTGCCTTAAACTCACTCTAACGTGTATTATATCCAGCACGTCCACACAGACAGAGACGCTGGAGGTCCTGAGATTACACTGTTCTGTATCTGCAGACTGTAAAAGCTCTGTTCCTCTTTATACTGACCATCATCACAGCTCTCAGCTCAGTAACATCCTCCACACTGTCTCACTGTCTGCTCTGTTTGAATGAGTGCTTTTACTGCACTCAGTATTCACCACTCTGCTTTAACCAGTTACCCAACACAACAACCTCTCAACCTGTTTTACAGCTCAGCTCACAAGCTCCATCAGTCAACGTCAAATATTATTTCTCTAGTTTCAGACAGTAATCACATATCACAGTATCAATAATCAATAATAACAGTATTCAACTTCAGTATTTCAGCTATAGATATGATCACTCTCAGTGATAAACATCTCCATCTGACTAAAATTCACACTGCTCTAACTGCTCTTACTATTACATACCTTTACTCTTCTCTTTGTCATAATCTTCTGTGTTTACACTTATGTGTTTTTCTCAGAGTTACTGAATATCCAGCGCCCTAAACCAGTGCTTGCTGTGAAGCTTGTTATTCTTCCTGATTTATTTAGTTTCACTTTCTCTCACCTGGTGTGATGTCACTTCCTGTTCACCTGTTAGCAGTACTCAAATATATTAAAAGGTAGATGAAGAGATTAACAATATACATTACACAGAACAGTTTACATTTTTAAACAGGACTGAATTTAATGTATTAGGAAATTCAGTGAGTTATAATTTCAGATACAGAAAGTGGAGTAAATAACAGAAACAAGACCTGAACATGTTACATGTGTAACTCTGACTGAACTGAAACACATTTACAAAGTCAGCTAATAAAGGTGAGTCATATGAGTATAGAGGTGAGTAAATGAGTGTCAGTTACCAGAACATGTCAGTGACAATAAGAGTTCTGTTCAGAGGTGGGAGTAAGTCACACATGTGCAAGTAAGTCTCAGCCTAAAAATCTCAAGCAAGTTAATGTGGTAAAATTCAAGCAAGCCAAGTCAAGTCCTTCTATAAGTCAAGCAGGCTTAAATCAAGTCATGTGGAGTTATGATGCTCCAAGTCCAGATTTCCACATTTAAACCAGTTAAAGTCAGTGGTACTTATATTCTACATTAACAAATACTGTTTCATCTCTTCTTGGCCTTTTAGCTCATCTGTTAAAGGTGTGTCTTATATGACACCGCTGCATTGCTTTCCTCTTACACTGCACAGAAGGCCAGAGCCAAACGGTCAGGTGAAACAATAACTACATACCCACTAAAACCTTTTTTAAACATATCTAAACATCTGATCTTCATATGAACAATACAAGAGACTGAGGCAACATAACTTTAACAAATAATGTGTAAACTGTTTTAACAGAAATGCAGTTTTCTTGTGAGAAGAATTTTAGGACATCCCCACATTAATTACTGATTAAAATGCCTAATATTAAATTTATGTGCACCACCATCAGCTGCTAATAATTGGAACAATGTTAGAGAAGTGGGAGGAGCTAATATTATTTAAAATACAGATATTTAGTTTGGCTTGCTCCTAATTGTAAGATGTAGTATCACCACAGTGAGATCCAAGAACAGCCCACAGGCAGACCACAAGAGGCCTCAAACAATCCTAACACATCACAGGACCTACAGCTAGTTCTTACTACAGGCAATGTCAAAGCTCATGTATCTGCCATCAGAAAACAACTGCAGGGGTTCACTGTGAGGCCAAATGGACATTACTTTCATGGTCATGAACGTATGGATGTCTGACAGCAGTAATTTATTAAATATAAATATTAACTAAAGTTTAACCAGGGTATATCCTACCACACCAAAGGTTGTAGTAGGTTCGTCAGATGGGTGTGTGTACACTACAATGGATTTTAGATCTCCATCATCTTACTGGCTCACCGTGGTAGTTTATTAAATATAAAAAAGATAAAATGCTAGATCTTACCAAACTAAAGGTTGTAGTATGTTTGTCAGATGGCCCTCTCTATGACACTAATGATATTTGATCTTATATATATCAAGTAATTTAATACTTAAAAAGAAAAATTACCTACAATTTAACCAAAGCATCTTATGGCAGGTTAAGATACAAACTCTCGTAGAGGATGTTATCTACATATTACAAGCTGCGGGGCTTTAAAAAAAAAAAAAAAAAAAAAAATTAATAAATAAAAAATAAAAAAACAACAAAAGGAGCAAAGCCACACAGTGCGAACTTAAAACACTAAGTTTTCAGAGATCTGGTGTGAGATGATTCTAGCAATTTTCCAGTTTTTTATTCTACATAATGAAGAATAGTATAATTTAAACTCGTTCGTGAAACAGAGGAAAGAGGGCTTATTTCCCCTCCACTTGCTGCAGTGAATGTGGTATTTTGCTAAAAGTATGACTATATTTATAGCATCAGAGAAGGCTGGACTTAAGTTTCCCATATAAAATAAAATGGCATTAAGATCAAAAGAAGGAATGTTAAGTTTAAGATTAAACCAGTTTCTAATGTCCGTCCAAAAACTTTTTGTATATTGACATGAAAAAAACAAATGCTCCAGGGATTCATTATCTAACTTACAAAAGACACATAAATCTGCATCAAATTTAAATCTCCTTTCAAGAAACACTGCTACAGGATATATCTTATTTATTATTCTGAAATGAGTTTCCTTCACTTTAGGAGATAAGGGCCATTTGACAAATTTAGAATTAGCAAAAGTCATTATGGTTTTATAATTGGTATCAGGAAGTTTCTTGAAAGACTCTCTATTATAATCATAGTAAATCCTTTGTCTCATACAGTCACTGATAAGCTTGTTATTACACTTGAAATCAACCAAGTTACAGTCGCTCACTTTTAATGTGGGTATCGAAACAGTCACCTTTGAATATAGAATAACATTTTTGATTAATTGAATCAATGCTAAAGGGATCGCTTTGCACACCTTCTTAAAATCTTTATAACAACAACAACTAAGATTATATTTTTCCACAAAGGATGAGAAATGTAAAAGATCTCCATGACAATCTAAGAGATCCTTCACAAAAATAATACCTTTGTCATACCAATCTTTTCTAAATATAGACTGCCTACCAACTGTGATTGCCCTATTGTTCCATAAAGTTGATCTATGAGGAGAAAAGTTATGTTGAAATATCATTTTCCAGAACAGAAGAATTTGTTTGTGGAAGTATGATAGTTTTACTGGTATCTTACTAATTTCAAAGTCACACTTCACAAAGAATTTAATTCCTCCCAGGTGCTTAAAAATGGAACCAGGTATATGAAACCACATTGAATCTTGTTGCATAATAAATGTTTTTAGCCATTTAATCCTAAATGCACCGACCATGGCTTCAAAGTCCAACGCATTAATACCACCTTTCTCATATTTTTTAACTAATTGGGACCTTTTAATATAATGAGTCTTGTTTTTCCACAAAAACTGAAAAATGATAGAGTTTGCTTTCCTTATATTTTGTGGTGATATATACATAGAATGACACGGATAGACAACCCTGGAAATGCCGTCTGCTTTAATCAACAGGTTTCTTCCAAAAATGGTCAAATCCCTTGTCAACCAACGGCTAAGGCTTTTTTTCATACGTATTACACGGTCAGAGATGTTTACATCTTCTCGTCTAATTATATTCTTAGATACCAATATTCCCAAGTATTTAACTTCATTTTTGACCTTAACTGACAAGATGTCTTTGTGTATACAGTTATGAATGGGAAGAATCTCACATTTGTTAATATTAATTCCTAAACCAGAAGCCTTGGAGAATAATGAAATTGTATTAAGGGCTCTTCCCACTATTAAATCATTTTTCAAAAACAATGCTGTATCATCAGCAAACTGGCTGATCTTGTATTCTCGATCAAAAATATTAATTCCTTGCAATTCAGGGCTATTATTTATTTGAAGGGCTAATAATTGAGTAGCCAATATAAACAATTTTGGGGAAATAGGGCAACCTTGACGAATGCCTCGCTGGATCTTAAATCTAGAAGTGAGTCCCGGATTTAAGGAAACCGAGCTATAGATATCACTATACAACAACTTAATTAATCCACAAAAATTATCCCCAAAACCCAAAAACTTTAAAGCATTTAACAAAAAGGCATGTTCAATCGTATCAAACGCCTTATAAAAATCAAGGAACAAAATCAGGCTATCCTTGTCGATAAATTCACCATAATCTAACATATCAAAAACCAATCTAATATGATTATGTATATTCCTCCCCTTAACAAAGGCTGATTGACTTTCATCAATTATAACATTCAGTCCTTTATTCAGTCGGTCAGCAAGGACATGAGCCAAAATTTTATAATCAGTGCATAGCAGAGTGATTGGTCTCCAGTTATCCAAAAAATGTATATCTTTATTAGGTTTTGGAATTAAAGTGATTATCCCTTGTTTCATTGTATTAGAGAGATTACCTGTCGAGATGCATTCTAAAAAGGCTTTGTAGAGCATTTCTCTAATATCTTTCCAAAAGAATCTATAGAATTCAGTTGTTAGCCCATCCAAGCCAGGCGACTTTCCGGAGGACATCTTCAAAATAGTCTCATCTAACTCTTCGATCTTAATCGGTTTTTCCATAAATTGTTTAAAAATCTCCATCAATTACTTTATTAAAGTCCCTCATAGTGTTTAGAAAAAGAGAACAATTCGTATCAGAATAATTAGATTTGTACAAGTTACAATAAAAGTCATGTATTTCTCTATTAATCTGGCTTTTATTGTCAGAAACAGATCCATTTATATTCAACTTAGTTATCTTTTTCTTTAATTGCCTATGATTTTCAAGGTTAAAAAAATAAGAAGTATTTTTCTCCCCTTCTTCAATCCAGGGAGCTCGAGAACGTACAAAAGCACCCTTGGCTTTTTCTAAATATAGGATATCTAGTTCACTCTGTAATTTATTTAATTCAACAAGTTCCTCAGGTGACAAATCAGTCTTTTTGCAAAGATTATTAATATCTGTAATGATATTAAACTGTCTTTGTTTTTTCAAATTAGCCAATTTTTTACCCGTATGAATTGCCAGTTCTCTTATATTAAATTTAAGCCATTCCCATTTACTTACAGGTGACATTTCCAAGGCACTGATTTCCATTACCAGTTGTTTAACATCTTTACAGAAACCAGAATTATCCAAAAGAGTGTTATTGAATTTCCATATATAGGTAAGACCAGGATCTGACCCTGGAAACAGAAGAGATATAGAAATAACACAATGATCGGTTAAGGGTGAAGCAGAGATATCACACTTACTAATATAATTTATCAAGGAAGAAGAAATGAGCCAGTAGTCTATTCTAGAACTTAGACCATTCCCAGAGGCGTTAAACCAGGAAAACTGTGAAGTCTCAGGATTTTTAACCCTCCAGTAGTCAATCAAATTTGCACTATTCATCAGCTGAACAATCAGGTCATCATATTTATGACATTGGACTCTGGGTGGATTTCTGTCTAACCAAAGATCAGGCACCAAATTAAAATCACCCCCAGCTATAACTTTATCAGTTGAATAAGAATGCATACTATCTATAATACGTTTACATAGGTCAGAAATCAATGTCCTGTTTTTTCCTCTTTCATTGTAACCGTAGACACACACTAAGATAAAGTTTTCATCATTAATTTCTGTTATCACAATCAACCAATGCCCATTTGTGTCATTAGTATGACTTACAATTTTACCAGGAAATCCTTTAAACAGAATCATAACGCCAGCTGAGTGTGATGTACCATGACTGACAAAAATTGAATCACCCCATTGTGACTTCCAAAAATTCACATCATCTTCAACAGAATGAGTTTCTTGTAGAAAAATACAATTGGCTTTTTGCTCCTTACAAAAAAGAAAAACAGCTTTTCGCTTCACATTGTTTTTTAGCCCCCTAGCATTTAAAGAAATAAAAGATAATATACCTGAAATGTTATAAGTAGAACACACAAACACACGATGCGCAGGAATGAGAGATCTTGTCCTTACTACAATCAGAATAAGGTGCATTTTACCTTCAAGATTTGTCAGGTGAATCAGAGCAACAAACGTTCAAGATGAAGAGCTCAGTCTACATAGGGTCGATTCTTTGATTGTTGATCAGCGCATAACCTTCCTTCAGAAAAGCTCTCTGCCCTCTCTGTCTGGCATCGCGTACCAACGGCCACAGCTTCCTGCGAGCTTCCCTGTCTTCTTTGGAGAAATCTTCTTTAAACTGGATATGCATCTCCTGACAGACCCTGGCATCCCTGGATCTTTTCCAAACGTCGTCACGAACCGTCCTCGCCACAAACTGGATCATTACTGACCGCGGAGTGTTGTCTGAAGTGGCGGGATTACCCTTCTTACCCAAGCGATGCACAACGTCGATCGTCTCGCGAAGCCGCTCCACTCAAATGGGCACCACTCTTGTCAAAATGCAAATAACCACCTCTCTGATATCTTCCCCATCTTTTTCAGCAAGGCTGTTTAACCTCAGATTCCACTTCCTTTTGTATCGAGCTTGTTCTGTCACAGATTCCTTAAGCCGTTTGTTTTCCTCGTGAAGCTCACTGACTTTTCTCTGCAAACCCTCTATGTTTACCTTGTTCTCAATAATCGCAGCAGTGTTCTCCTCAATCCTTCTCTCAAACTTCAGCAGAAGTTCAGTCTGTGTATCCATCTTCTCCGTCAGTGAATTCACCGCCATCAGAATGGCCCACCGATGCAATCATCTTGAGGGTTTTTGTTGCCTTTTTTATATTTTTTAGGATGGGGAGATTTTATTGGAGTGTGTGCTTGGTTGATTTTCTCAGCCTTATCCATCTGCTCGTCAATTTCAATGTCTGCAACTTCGCTTTCTCCATCGCCGCTCGCTCCAGGGAGAGCAGCCAGGCCATAGTCGTGATCATCCATTGTAGTAATCTCCTGTATATGGTAAGTTGACAAAAAGCTTGCGGAGTTCGTGTTTTGTCACAAAAGACACCAGACTTTAAGACTTTCAGATAACTCGTTGTGTGTAACAAAATGCACACAAAATTGCACTCAAGGACTGAAGGAAAAAACGAGTTTACACCAGATCAGTGTGGACGCATCCACCACAGACAGCATTGTTTCTAATAAACTGAGTATCCTTAAATTTTCACATTTTTGGGACATATACCTTTCATCTAGTTTTGTTTAGGGTTGGGATTGTTGATAATTTGTGAATGATAATTTATATACCTTGTTGAGAGTTTTGGGCCTACATTGAATTTGTGGTTTGTAAGTTTACTTTAGGGTTATCGTTTAATTTTGTGTGTGTGTGTGTGTGTGTGTGTGTGTGTGTGTGTGTGTGTGTGTGTATGTGTGTGCAACACTGATACAAATGAGCCTCTGCCCAATACTCCCTGGCTGTCATTGCACTCAATGAAAGTCCCCCAAAGCCGAGGTCTGCAGAGGATTGACCCAGTAGTCGTGGAGTCTGACATAGAGAGAGATAATGCAAGTGCCTTTCCACAGGCTGTGGAAAAAAGCAGATATATGGACAGGCACCAAACTTTGCAAACCCTCATACTCATTCAAGCCCAGGATTAATGCCCTCACAGTATGTTGCTGTTCTGATGTCCCCTCATCCAGTTCCACCTGATAACCATTCTGATGTAAACCATTTCCACACGCACCTTTTTCTGTCCACAGAGGCCTGGACAGAGAAAGTGATCCCAAGCACAAAGATGATGTCTGCATTCCAGAGAGCCAAATCAATAAAGCACACAAGGAAATAGTTCACCCCACTAGTAGTAAGGTTGATGGAGACATTTTCTCTATGTTAGACCTCGGTGGTTGCCACTTTGATAATGCTGACCAGTATTCCAGACTCAATGCAGATGTTTTTTCTCAGCTTTTCGCATGCCATACAGAAAGATACCCCCAACACAATACCAACAGGTTAGAAAAGGAGGAGATGGAGAACGCTGGTGTGATTCACCCAAGCAAGAATTCCTATTCATCCCCCATTGTGGTTGTTACAAAAAGGGATGGGTCACTTAGGATCTGTATAGACTACAGAAAACTAAATTCCTGTAGCACTAGAGATGCTTTTCCTCTCCCAAGAATCGAGGATGCACTCGAGGCTCTAGGGCAGGCCAAGTATTTCTCCACTGTTGATCTCACCTGTGGTTATTGGCAAGTTGAGGTGGCTGAGCATGACAAACACAATATTTAAATTGTGTAGATCCTACTACATTATAGATACACAGTTTTAGAATGTTTCAAATGTGGAATTCTGTGTACAGATTATTAGAAATTTCACTGAAAATGTCCTCCAATTCTGGAATGTCCCCTGTAATGAGAAACTGCTGCAGCACCTACAGCAGCTGTGAACTTTGGCATGTTGTGTCTTGGAAGTTGGATGTGTACTGCTCCAGGGAAGTATCCCAGTATGCAGGCAGAGCTCTCCTCAGGATACTCCATCCCAAAATACAACACCGACACCTACCTAAACCTGGATTAAAAACTTAAACTTAAAAAGAGCATTTCCTGAAGAAAACACGGAGGGGTTGTGTAAGGTCTAATGGTTACCACTGCTAGGGTGTGGTTGCCCTCGGAGAAGGGAGGGATCAGTAAAGGACACATAGAGGAGTGTGGATCAGTAGGTCTGAGGATCTGCCCTAAATAAGGTTGGTGGCTGTAGTCTGAAGGAAACAATAGGGTTGTGATGAGGCTCATTTGTCTTTCTGTAGGTCACTTGAGGTCATCTTTTATTTCCAGAACTGTATTTTGGGTAACACTTTTAATGTTCAGATGTTCAGACGTTCCATGATTTGCATTCACTGTACAGAATAGCAGGATCTTCATTTACCTCTATATGTCACGTTCATGCATATGGCATTGTTTGGGACTCTTGTTTTTTTTTTTATTTACCTCTTTACCTTTACGCCCATTACTAAACCAAGTTTTAGACAAAGAGCTCTTTTACATTATACGACATTCTCCAGAAAATATCTCACATTTTATTATTATTATGTTTATTTCTAGTAATCAGTGGTCATGAGGTAATCAGGCAGGGCCAGCTCAGTTTGAGTCCAACAGTAAACCGGAGGGTGTATCAGTCAGGACACAGGAATGACGATAAGAAGACGTACTGTATTGCGGATTTATCTGTGCAGCTCAGTATTCAGTATTCCATTAGTCTGGAATAACAGAATAAGCCACAATTAGGATCTGATTGTTTAAAATCAGCAGGGCATGAACTGCATGAACAAGTGTCTGTTTGTGATCCCAGTCCAGTCACTGAACTCCCTCAGGAATAAACCTATAAATAAGTATAACCAACATTCAAAATGCTAATTTTAACAAGAGCAATAATTTAAAGCTACAAACATCCGAGAATATTTCATTTTCAGCGGAACAGATGAACTCTCACATCAACAGAACTACAGCGACACTCTCTGGTCAATCGAGGGTACTACATAATGGGATTTGGCTACATCTGTCGTCACTTCCCTGGGTAGAGGCACTGCTAATCCCTCCATACGACACAAGCGGTCTCCCTCTGAAATCCGTATATACAGTACATGAACATAACAGCCCTGCTTTCTTCAGATCTGTGTTTAAACTGAGGCATAGGCTCAAAAGCGACACACACTTGTCATCATTGATTCAGTACCAGGAATATCACAAGCTGGATCCCAGATGTAACGTGTCTTGTGAACTACTTTAACACAAGTACATTCGACCTTTGGACCAGTTAGTTAGTGGGAGACATGAACGACTCAAGATCAGGGATAAGGTCAGTTCAAAAACTGTATTAAGGAAAATATATATTAAACAAATTTATCATCTTAAGCAAATTAACGCTTTTTGTAGAAGAGTCAGCGCCTTCTTGCCATTGATTGACTATTTCCACCATCTGAGGTAAAGACCAAACTATTTACTTTAAATTGTTTCTTTTTATGTATTAAATTATTAATTGCCTTTCTCAGCACAGAATTAAAAATGATTAAATCTGTTTCTTTCTGCAGTTCTTAATCAGGCTGCTGTAGAATATCTAGTCAGTCTTTGATATGGGTGTGATGATCAGTGGAGCTGAGTTTTTACCTCCATCGTTTGGACAGGGGTTGAAGTATGGATAGAGTTTCTCAGTGAAAGACTGACCAGTGAAAGAGTAGATATGAGATCTGGCCTCCACATCATAAAAGGAGACCAGACCCTCCTCATAATCCACAAACACCCCCACCTTCTGGAGCTTCTCTCTCAGGGAGAGGAGGACTGCAGGACCAGCACAAGCCTCATACTCATTCCCATTCCTCAACCACACAGTCCAGAATCCATCCTGTGGGGTCAGTCTAATCTTTCCCTTCCTGTTAATGGACTCTCTGGCCACTCCTAAATCCCAGTTAGTCTTTCCCCTGACCTGCACCTCATAGTAAAACCTCCCTGAGGAGAATCCCTCCTTTCCCAGAATCATGCAGTAATAGGTGAATCTCTTTGGAGTGTCAGGAAGGTTCTGTTTTGTGTCTCCACACGTCACACGTTTTCCATCAGCAGACAGGATGAGTTCCGGATGAGCTATATCAGCATCCAGAGTCACATCCACTGAGAGAAACACACAGTGTGTGATATGAATACACAGATAATACATTAATTCATCATCCAGTGAATCTCACTGAGTAGACTCTCTGAAGATCTTTATGTATACGGGTATCAGTGGTGATGATGGTGGTTTGTACACTGTACCTGAATACTGCTGCTGGATCCTCTTCAGTTCTGTTGAGAGGGGATTACTGATTACAATAAAAAAAAAAATATTTACTCCATTTTAAAGAGATGATTCTACTAGAACTCTACATCCACCTACAACTAATACCACACACACATATTTTTCACTGAAATCACTTTTCATTTTATTACTGAGACACAATTCATTCTTCCTAAGAAGAAACAAACAATTCTGTCTGTAGAACAGCTCAAATATGAACCTGTCTCACCTGATTCTCTGATCTTCTCATTCAGACTCCTCTGAAGTTGGGACAGAGCGTTCCTCACAGTCTCTACACTCACATGAGGGTCAATACTGATGTCAGTCCAGTTCTTGGTGTGTGGAGGTCTGCACAGTGATGGGTAAACCTACAGTCCAGCAGGAGAGAGGAGAAAAAAAAAACCCCTCCAGCATGGGCAGTGGTAGTTTAGTGTGATGTTACTGCATTGTCATAGAGCAGATAGAAAGAGACACTGGGGACCTGTAGGAGGTGGAGGTGGGTCCTCAGTGTGGGAGATCTGCTTTCCAGCTCAGTGTCTCTCCTCTGTAGCTCAGTGAATTTCCTGCTCCAGCTCTTTTAATGAGGACCTCCGCCTGCCTCTGCTGCTGCTTTCCTGCTTCTCCTCCCATCACCTCCAGCAGCTCAGCCTGGCTTCTCTCAATAGAGCGTATCAGAGACAGTGAAGACCTCAAAACACTGTCTGCTTTCGCTCTTTCTCTGTGTTTCTCTAATAGAAGGGGAAAAAAAAAAAAAAACAGCTTTACACTTTAATCAGATCAAAACAGTGGAGGGATGAACCACACATGAACTAAATAATCTTCATTTCATTGATATTCTTTACTAAATTAAATCAAATCTGTGGATTTAAAATAATACATCAACTAACTTAAGAAAAAAAACAGTGACCATTCAAGGCCACCATGTTTTACCACCTTTCTTTCCTTAGCTCTACTGAGTGTTTAATGTCTTTGATCTTCTTCAGTCTGTCCTGGATCATCTGCTGCACCTCTGCCTGTGTCTTGTCTAGCTGTGTCTGTGAGCAGAGATCAGTCATTTTTCATATGGATGTTTTTGAAGTTTATGAATTTGATGATAATTATTTCCTCCCACCTTTTTCTCTCTGCTCTCCACCTCTATAGGAACAGTGCTGTGAGTCTTGTGGTCTGTGGCAGTGCAGAACAGACACACACACGTCTGGTCATCTCTACAGAACAGCTCCAGGGGTCTCTCGTGCTTCTGGCAGATGTAGTTCTCCAGGTTCTTCACTGGGGTTATTAGTTTGTGCTTCTTATATCGTGGAACATTATAATGAGGCTCTAAATGAGACTTACAGAAAGTCACACCACAGTCCAGACAGGATTTCAGGGCTTCCTGCTTCACTCCAGTGCAGGCGTCACAAAAAAGCTCAGGTTTCTCAGGACCACTTTTCTTTTTGAAGAGATCTACAACCTCTCTCAGTGTTGTGTTGATCTTGAGTTCTGGTCTCTTGGTGAATGTCTCTTTACAGAATGGACACTGACACTGCTCACTGTCACCCCAGCATGTTCCAATACACTTCATACAGACGTTGTGTCCACATGGAGTGGAGACTGGATCAGTAAACACATCCAGACAGATAGAACACAGGAACTGGTCTTTAGACAGGAGACCACTGGAGTGAGGAGAAACTGTGGACGAGTGGAACCAACATAAGAATGTTTGTGACTTAATGACGCTGACTAACTGATTAACTATCAAAACTACTGTTACAGTATCAAAGGTTTAGACACACCAAACTAAACTGATGTTGATGGTTATCTTAAAGACCCTGCACACTTACACGTATCAGTTCCAACTGATGAGAAAAAATAAGTATCCTGATACACCACATATAGTCTTGATGTATTACAGTATTATATTTCTGCCATATCGCCACCTCTAATATATATTTCATCTTCTTTTTGGCATTATTTAAAATCTCTAGTTCCCCTTTCAGTTGTGAATATTCATGATGAACAGATCAGTAGAGTTAAGAAAGCTGCTGTATTGTCCTGTATGGTTTATCATTCCATGAGTGTGATTTTATAGTCTTCAGCTTTATTCTAAGGTAAAGCATTCAGTGAAATATAAGGTAATACCTTACTCCTACATACTCCTATATGTAGCTGGATCTAAACTTCTGACTGGTAGTGTACAAAGATTCACTGAGTGACTGTAGAATGAAAAAGTAGTCTGATGGGTAGAATTAGGGACTCTGTGTGAAATGTGAATGAATGGAAATAGAAATATCGTCCTGTCCAATGAAAACCATGTATCTCCAATTCAGTCCATTTAGATTTTTTTGCATCATTTGATCACATGAGCTGCTGTTTACACTGAGTGGACATTTCAGGACCAATTTATCACCAGAAATATCCAAAACATGTTTGGAAAAATGTCTGGTTCCATTCACCTACATTCAGATTCAGTCAGGTATTTGCCCTCTCCTGTAAAGTTTCTATTTTGGAGATCCTTGTTTTTCTTTGGACAGCGACGATATGAGAGATGTGAAAGTGACACATTGTACCTGTAAATCTTCCTCTGCTAAGCTATGCTGGTGTGATGGATGCAGTATGTGGTTTAGCATTGTCCCTCTGCAAGGTGTTCCCTGAAAGAGACGTTGTCTGGATGGGAGAATATGTAGTTCTAATCCCTCAGTATACTGTTCAGTGCCTTTCCAGATGTGTAAGATGCTCACACCATAGGCACTAATGCAACCCCACACCACCAGAAATGCAGGCTTCTGTGTACTGATAACCAGCTGGATGGTTCCTCTCCTTCTGAGTCCACAATGCCGAATATCACGTATCAAGTATCCAGTATCCAGTACCCCTGACTTTTCCAGCCTTTTGTTTCCCCTGTCTCGACTCGATGTGTTGCTGCCATCAAGTCCTACATGAGTTTATCATTTTCATGAAATGGTAAAATGTTTCAACATCTGATATGTGTTCTGTGTTCTCTTGAAAATAAAATATGGATCTATGAGAATCATTGCATTCTGTATTGGGATTATAGATCAGTGTTATAGTTTTCTATAAGTTATAATCTAAATACTGTCTCACTGATATTCACTGCAGATGTGGCTGTATAACTCAGCAGGACACTGGAAATGTTAAGTGTTTCTGATGTCAGTGATCTGGTTTACTTTGGTTTTACAGCACTGATACAGATAAGATCAGAGTTAGTATTACCATGACTTGGAAAGAGAGATTTCAGTTTTCTGTATATGAACTGTGTTCACTTACAGGATGGTGTTTCTTCCATGCTCTTCCTTCTACCTTCACCCCCCCCCCCCCCCCTCTCGGTTTTGTTGTGAGAAGATTCAGCATTTCCTTCCTCTCCTTTTGAACCTGTTCATAATAATCACATCACCCAGCTCACACCTTTAACACTCCATACCTGCCTGCTGCCTTAAACCCCTCTAACAAGTAATTTATCCACACATCCACACAACAGAAGACTCTGGAGGTCCTGAGATTACAAAAACAATAAAAAGTAAAAAAAAAAATTAAAAAAAAAAAAAAAAAAAAAAAAAAAACAAAAAAAAAAAAAAACAAATAAAAAAAAAAAAAAGAACAAGCTCTGTTTCCTCTTTATACCTGACCATCATCATCAGCTTCCGCTCAGCAACTCATCCACACTGGCTCACTTGTCGGGCTTCTGATTGCAATGGTGTTTTTTACTGCCTCAGTATTCACCACTCTGCTAACCCAGTTACGCCACACCCCCTCAGCCTCTCTAACCTGTTTTAGCCCAGCTTCCGCCATCAGATTCTCCCATGACATTCACACGTCCACGCATATTATTCTCTTCTAATTTATCAATGACTTGCAAGTAGTTTATTTAGCTCTTCTTCTATGTCACTATACATGAGTCTACTTGTTCCTCGCTGACTTCTGCTCTTGAATCCTTTTACTGAATTACCTACCCTTTACTCTTCGTCTGTTGTCAAGAAGTCCTTCTGTGTTTACTGACTTCTTATGTTTTTCTCCCTCGGATTAGAGTGGTTGGGGTTGCTGTTTAATAGTTTCTCCATCACTTACTGGTCTCTACTCGTGGGCGTATGACTGTAAAGGCTTTGTTATTCTTCCCTGATTTATTTTTTAGTTTCACTTTCTCCTCACCTGTGTGATGTTCACTATTCCATGTTCCACTCTTTTACGTATTTATCTCCTACATCGAATACCATGTAGATTAATCGAATGTAACAATAAAACCACTTCCACAGAATAGTTTACATTTTTACGAGCAGGGACTGAATTTTAATGTCATTTATAAAACTGTCAGTGCTTTACATTTCAGTACTCCAGTAACAAAAGTGAGTACTAACCAGAAACCCAGATAACATTTCCCTGTGTAACTCTGACCTGAACGGGGTGGTGTGAAACATCAGTTGTACAAATGTTCAGCTACGTAACAGGATGATTCCTATGAGTTACTGTTGATTAAATGAGTTTCAGTTCACCAGAACTCCTGTCAATGACACTAGTCTTGTCCAGAGCTGTTGAGTTACGCCACGGACCTGTGCAAGGTCCCAACTCAGTCCTCAGTTTAACCTTAACATCTCAAGGCCCTTCCGCAATTTAGGATGTAGTCTTCCATCCCCCACTCAAGTCGTAACTCAGTTCTGTCGGTAGGTGTTCGTCATATTGGGTTTCCCGTACCACTTACAAATTGATTTGTATAGCAGGTTCTATGCGGTAATTAGATGCTCTGGTTTCATTTTTGTGGCTTTCTATGCGAGCGATCGAGTTTTAAATACTGATGCTGTCACACAACGGCAGCACAATGAGGTAGCGCATCATTTTATTTGCCTTGGTGACACTTTGGGAAGGTTGCAGACTGAGACGTTGCTAGCATCGTTCTTGACCACGAACCTCCATTTGCCTTCAGGTTTTTTTCGTTCCACAATTTGTGTTATTGTCCCCCACTCTTTTTGGAATCCGTGTTTGTAGTTTGCCTCCATCATCTTCCTGTCTCACTTGTGGTCGTTTTCATTAATCTAAAAAGTTCTTCATAAAATGCTCATGATCTTACCCACACCTCAAGCTTGTTTATTATTTCTTTGTCACGATGGCCCCTCTGTCTCCGTGACACGTGACTGCTTATTTGCTCTGATGCTTTTATTACACGTCATATTAATGTACTGTCTTCTCATGGGCGCTTTTCATCACTCAGATCGAACTTTTACCTATACTAGAATTGTTGGCTTTAGGACACAAAAGCCCTTCTGGCAATTTTTTGTTAGTTTCTATTGTCCTGATTCTTTCACAGAATCTAATTTACTTTTCTTTTACGTTTTTCACGTCTTGTATCAATTAACATCAACCAAGGCTCCTCATCTCTGGGTTTGTCATTTTGTAGATTTTTTTTTTTCGAACAGACTTTCTCCGAGCGCCCTCTTAGACACCTGTCCCTGATACTGACGATTTTCTCGCGACCTGCCCTCGTGAGCGATGGCTGCTGGCGAGTGCTTGCATTGCCTTTCATCAGCATTTTCCTTTGTTTGTCTGCTAACTATAGACAAAAACCTACTCCTTGCCCCATTCCCCAACCGACACACACTCAAAGTAGCATCATTTTTCCTGAAGACGCGCTACGCTTAACTTCCGACTGTC
>JAMWET010002743.1:0-16704 GCA_024036415.1 Prochilodus magdalenae | reverse complement strand
CCAATGCTAAACGCGGAAGATCTGTTGGAATCAGCTGATCGAGGTGTAGGTGGTTATGTTGCAAAATACGGTTTTATCGGGACGTTCCTCTTCATTTCAAGTAGAGAATCCGCACCCATTTACTGACATAACGAACGACCTAGGCGCTGCCACCGGTGGGTGCGCCTGACCCACGAACCAGCGCTAGACACGAGTAGCACACAATCTCTGTGTCCCCCCGCCCACACCCCTACCATTAAGTATCCCGACAGACTCCGGTTGGGGATGATTATGACATTAAGTGGTGGGTGAACAAACTCGATTTGTTCTGTCTCCCTTGGATGTGTGCTGATTTTTTGTTTTGTGTAGCGGAGGTGGGTGATTTGTTTTTGGTTTTTGTGTTAGGAAAACGATGCCAGTCCTTGGCCATCTCCTGCTGCTTGTGTATGTGGGTCACTACCCACAACCTGTGTATGAACTCGCAAAGCTCTTGTTCGTATAGTCTTAGGGAGATCAAGCTCTGTGCCTCCTTTGCTTGCCCACTACCCAACTATACTGCTACAGCACAAAACAAATCTCCAGGTAGATTTATGCACAAGGAAGGTGGCACCCCTATGTCCAAGCAAGCCACAGCTACGTTTCTGCCACAGAAGAGAAGGCTAGGTTGGGCTAACCCTTAGGACTTGAGAATTAAATTATAGTAACAAAGTGGAGCGCTAAGTATTTGTATGTGGGCGGTCAGCCTCGCATACTATTGCGATTCTTGTACGGAATTAGTAGGGACCCCCCTTCCTAAGAATTTTTGTAAACTCCAGCTGGTCCCGTCCACCACATCGTGTTAATGTAGTTGTTTGCCTGTTGCTCAGCCTCATATAAAGACGTATATGCCAGCACGCATCTGACTCAAAGGTGCTTAGGCTACAGGCGTGCGCCTTGACGAAATTAATTGTGCCCAAACGGCGGTTTTGGGTCTGCAAGTGTCCCCACTTCCAAGGTTCTGGTCAAAGGTTTGTTCTCTGTTGTGTCAACCGGCATACACAACAGTTTTGTGAACGTACAGCCACTGAATGTAATTCAGACTACTGAGCGTCGGACTCTGAATAGCTCAGGAAGACTGACTTTCAGTAGGCTGTGTCTACAAAACAAATACTTATTACATTTTCTGTTAATAAAATTAAGCTGCTCCATGATCATTAATCATGTCATATATATTCATTATCATATCATATATATATTCATATCTATCATGTTCTATCATTAATCTATCATATCATATCATCTCATATCATATCATTATATCTCCATCATATAATCTCAATATTACTTATATCATAATCAATATCATGCAGTGCATCATATAATCCATATTTCCTTAATAATATTATATCTATATCTATTTTCATATTATATCATATCATATCATTTATCCATATCATATCCATATCATTTATCATAAATAATACTTCATATAATCTCATTTTTATATATCATATCATAATCAATATCGTGTTATCATATCATCAGCATATCAATCATGGCATCGATAATATTCATTATACACCAATGTCAATATTCAAAGCTCATATTTGTTAGATCATAATTTCACATTTGATATCGGTATCATATAGTCCTCTATATCATATTATTCCTATCATATTTCATAATCTATATCAATATTCATATCATATCATTATCATATCATGTTTTTAGTATCATATATCTATATCATATATCTGCTTATTGTTATATTGTCATATCATTATAATCTCCATATTATGTAATTTAATCTAGATCATATATCATTCCCATATCATATATCAGTGTCATATCATATCTCATAGCATTATATTTCTCAGTATTTACATAATCATATTCACAATATTCAATCATCATATCATTTCAAATCATTACCATGTATTATATTATTATATCTATGTACATATAAATCTCATTTTATATATCATATTATGTCATATATCTTACATAGTATTATATCATATTTCAATTTGATATTCGTCATCATATCGTTGTTATATATAATTCTTGATTATGCATATTCATTATATCATATCATGTATTACCATTCAAATCTCATACATTATAATCTGTATATTATATAGCAATATTACATATGCTTATTTATTATCATATCACAGGTGACTGATTGTCATTTGCTTGCTGTGCGCTTTTTACACGTTTTATTAAATGTATATTATCACTTGGTTGGGAGCTGTAACTGCTTTAGGAGGTTCTTCTTCTGCGACGGTATAAAGGCCTTGGTTTTCAGCCTGGACAGCTTTAGTCTCACGTAGCCAGACCTTTTTGATGTGACCATTTTGTAGTGAACCGTTCATTAATAGCAAAGTTCTGTAATGAATACATGTGCCATCAAGTTAGGGCACGCCAGGCCCCTCGCTGGTTTGGGGCTGCAGTAATGATATCTAAGCTCCACCCAACCTCGATATGCTTGCTGTGTGACAAAAGCCCCTTTTCCATAAATGTTTTGTACACGTCATCTGGAGCAATCTAAAATAAGTGCATCTCTAGAAAGTCCTTACTCAGCTACCTTGTGATTGACAACGACATTGTTTATTCAAAAGTGACAAATTTTAGGATGATTTAAATAAATGTAGATAATTTAGCTCCATGGTAACACGAGAAAAGATTTTTTTTATAAATTGTGGACCAATAAAGACTTTCTTACAGGTGCTGATTAGAGAAGTTTAGGGTGCGCGAAATATGTGATAGAGACTCGGCACATCTTCCTATTTGCTACCTAAAAGAAGTTAGTTTAAACTTTGCCTGAATTGTAAGAAGCCCGTCTCGGTAATAACACTTTGGGACGGGCAGGGTGTAAACGAAAGTCCACACAGTTACAGTGGGTAAGGAGGGGAGCACCAACTATTGGTTAGAGTGATGTTCTTGTTATGAGATCTCTCTGGGATGAAGATATAGGAAAGGGAAGCTGTTAAGAAAGTTACATAAGCTAAATGCTGGTCATTTACTTTACAATTACAGACAGTCAAAAATGTAGTATTTAGTATTTATATTAACAGTTTCAACAGATACGGGAGAATGTCCCAAAAAAAACCTAGATATCCTTATATAGCCACATATAGTCTCGTGGCTGCCAAATGTAATATTAACATACCATATACCCACATATTACAATTATATACATGTTATGTGTGGTGTGTGTGTAGTGGAGTGTGATTTATTATATATAGTAGTATATACTATATATATATATTATATGTTACATTTGGTCATAGCACCGAGTTGGGCAGACACAGCTGGGAATTACAGGAACTGCACCAGAAGGAACCCTAAATGACTGCAGGACACGATAGGAGATGACATCTGCAGGACTGACAACGAACGCTCCAGACCATTACAACAGCAAGTTGTCCGTACCAGATATATACGTCAAACAGCGTTCATCTAGTCACAAAGATGCCAGGAGTCACTTGAGAATTGTCCTTGACACTGGAAGACGGCTGAATCACATTTAGATCAGGTGTAGGATGGCAGCCGTGAAGTGGTTACACCATTAGGAACCTCTACAAGCTCCACGCTAACCAGACACTACTTGCTTGGTATAGTGGTACAGCCTTAGCCCTGGATGTATATTGATAATATCAGTCTAAAGGATCATGCTATAGTCCTGGTAACCGTTATCTTCCCTTCCCAGCAGCACTGCAATCAAACACCTCCTTCTTATAGTGCAACACCATAATTCTAGAGCGATGAGCCGGGAACATGATGATCACTTAAATGGATTTTGGAATGAATAAGCACGTGACGAGAACCACAGCTACCACAATAAAGATCTTTTACCTTAACATGAACGAAATACCACTATGCTGAAAATGCATAGAAAGGCAAACAGCACGGGAAGTGAATAGAGTGATTTAAAAAGCGACCTTCAATGTGTCAGGGGTTGGGATGTTCAAATGTGGAAGGATACACAATAATTTAATTCACTGCTAACTAATCGAGCTATTTGGTACGTTGGCCTGGCTATTCTACACAGTTTTGGAGCCCATCAATTATTGACCCGCCCCAAAGCAGTTTAACGGAGCTACATGGTTGTTTGATTATTGGGTTTATGCCCCAAGGTCAGCAGATGGCCAAGGTAATCCCGTCAACAGGCACTTACATTTAACTCTCGAACATGATGCCAACGGTCAATTACTTAGGATGCTTGGTTGAAAGCATTCGAGTCTTAAAACGTTGTTTTCTTGATATTTAGAGCTTCATTCAAAACCTTCAAGGGCAATGTTTCAGCTCATAGTTCACAAGATGATATCCGTCGCGACTATCGACTCACTTTTCATGTTGTTTGACAAGACTGTTTATTAGCTTTTGGAAACTCATTCTAAATGGCAATTTTTTTGAGGTCTCAAATAGATGATTATTTCTCTTACCAATTTTATAGTTCCCAGGAGTTATTAGTCGAGCTATGAAACTAGAAGAGTCTAGAGGGAAAAGGCTTTGTCGGTTCATGTTGTGCAAACTCTTTGTGTTGGCGAAATGTTACCGTTTAAGAACCAATTAAAGTGCAAAACAGATCTGGATTGTATGGGCTGTAATACAGCTCAGTACGCAGAAAGGTGATAATGATGTTTTAATTAAATATGGGAGCAAAAGGTCCCAAAATGGAGCTTACAGCTAACCAAGCAGCAGCCATTCGGTGACCGAGCAGACAAAGCCCATATTGTCTCATGTCCTCTGCTAGCTTGGGTCCGTCCGCAACACTCCGCTCTCTCTCTGCTCTTTTCCTTCGGGCTAAACGTTCCTCGTTAATCAGCAAAGCAGTGCGAAAGTGGAGATCTCTTACAGCGTGTTAGGATAGGATTTATACAAGCTGGTGAATATAAGTTAGATATGCAAACACATTTCAATTTAGGCGTCGCCGCGGTGGTTGATCACCCAACCGTGGGCCCTGTTGGACCTTGATTTTTTATTTGTCCGGTTAAGACGCATCATGGGGAGGCTGGCTGCACTCGGTCGGCATTTGGACTCTTTAGTAGAGATTGTTTCTTGGGAATAGATCACGTTCCCATAGGCCTCTCCATGTATTTAAATGCTCCTTGTTTTGCTGGTGCTGATAGTCCACATATAATTGTTTGGCTTGTTTTATGTCCACACCCAAAATTAATGTTAACATCTTTTATGGAGTATCTCTCATTCTTGTGCCTTTAAGAATGATATGGGTGACAGACACCTCCTTTTCTATTGGTTTTTCCCTGTAAACAAAAAAAAAAACCCAAGAATGTGTACTTTAATATGAGCAGTACTAAATGTGTGCATATATATATATGTATATATATATATATATATATATATATATATATATACATACACTAACTATCTGTACATCTGTACAAATTGACCTATATATATATATATATATAGTAGAACTTTAGTTCAGTAGAACTTTAGTTTACTTAATATAAGTATACTTATTGGCACTTCCTGGTAAATAATAAGAGTATTTTCTACAAATGCACTTCAATATGTATTTTATTACACTTTAATATGTACTTTATTACACTTTAATATGAACTTTGTTATGTACCTCAGTATATAAGTGAATCTTAATTGTTTTCTTAAAGGTAAATTTGTCTATGCAAATTTGTGTTTTAATATTTAGCAGTTTAAAACATACTTCTAATACTAAATCCATTTAGTTTGTTTATCCAAGATATTTTAAGCATATTTAAAAGAGTAATTTGGATGGATTTAGTTGTGCTCTGAATTGAATAGTTTAAACCACCTAGGTACGTTAAAGTGTGGTAATTTATGGACATTGTTCGCCTGTTACTCTACTGGAGTGGGATACAGTATTAACTCAAGTATATTTACTGGAACGTACTAATTTAATTTAGTGCCCTACTACAAATGCATTTAATGCAATTGACTTTTATTGATTGCGGTACCTACTACATACACTTATTTGGCAATACACAGCATGTTTTAAAGTGGTAATTTTATATATTATGTAATATAATTTATTCATATCCGAAAACATTTATTCATTCTGAGACTACCGGACCTCTTAGCCTACTTGTACTTTTCCATTCTAAATTGGATTAATATACAAATTCTATAAGCTTAGCTGTGCTGATATCCTTCAATAATAGTAAGTTTAAGCTACATTGCAACTATAAATTACAAAAGCTTATTCTCAGATTCATTGCTTTTAAAATATACTTTCATATAAAGCACTAAACTTGATGACGATTTCCCTACAGCATAACAGGTATGATTCAAAATGTGTCTGTTAAAAATGAATATAATGGGAATAATATATATATATATATATATATATATATATATATATATATATATATATATATATATATATAATAAGTATACAATAACAAAGAGTATATTTAAAGAGTTAGCTTTACAGAAAAAAGCAAAAATGAAATTTAGCGTTAAATGTGCTCTTCCGTTTCAAACAATGATCATTTCACATACATATTAGGTTAAAAAATGAAAAATAACAAAAAGCATGTATATATATATATATATATATATATATATATATATATATATATATATATATATATATGTGTGTGTGTGTGTGTGTATATATCATCATAATGTAATTTTACATGAGCGTTTTTCTTTAAAACCAGTGTATGTAGGTAAATCAACTTATAAATGTTGGTAGGCTGTGTTGTGCCTCATTCAAAAAGCAGTTGGAACTCTTCATAACCTGCACTACTTCTACCTATAACGGGTGCGGCTAAACGGCTATAGGCTGAACAGGGACATATATGTAAATGTGCTTTAATTTTAAAAAATTCATCACAATGTGAAAGATTATAATCTGAAAGATGTGTTTTAATGTGTTTTACAAATAACATTCAGAACTCAGACTTGTAATTGAAAGCAGTGGCATATCAAGTGAGTGATATAGGCCCTTTAAAGCTGATGGCACTCTCGTGGCACTCAGGGTTCCCTTCGCAGAAGCGCTGGGTGAGCACGGCTTCGTTAGGCAGGGTGGGACAGCTGTCAAGTCTGTGCAGACAGGGCTGGGTCAAAGAGATGAGCTGTGTGTTACGGGGTCATGGTTTGTGAGGTGTTTAATAGGGGGCTGGGGAAGCGGCATAAGCTGTACATGGAAATTCACCTCAGGGGAAAGTTTCTATGGGACCAGGTGAGATTAGCAAGTCCTACCATTCTCCTTTCATCAGCAAAATGATTTAGGATACTGTAGGCTGTCTAGGCTGTAGAGAATGTATATCTCAGACAAATGATGCAATCTTGTTTTAAACAACCAGCTAGTAAATGTTTAATATATATGGATATATTGTTAAACGCTACATGTCATGATTCCAAAGTAGTAAACATGCTAATCGCAAGTAAACATGCTAAACTTAGAGGCCAAACTTCATCAGAGAGTGAGCTGGGTTTGATACTCAGCATGACCAAGGACCTCCTATGTTAACGAGAACTGTCCATCGACTGACCCAAGAGGGGGAATCCTGTTTATGTGCTTGTTTACAAAGAAAACAGTTGAATTACCATTAAAGACATGAAGCTGTGAATGTCACCAACCTTTCATTATAACAACCGAAGCCTCACTGTTCGCAAAAATTAGACTAGTCCACAGAAATAGTGGGAAAAAGACACAGACAACCAATTATTGATTTTTCGTCCCAGTCAAATCAACCATTAAGCAAGTTCTTCATTGTTAAGCATCATAAAAAAACTGTTTCTATTTAACAGAAAATGACCCAGAAGCCTCAGCAGCTACACATGATCTCAGCTTTTACAGTATTTAGTGTGTCCACACTTTGGCTTTTATTTCAGCTTCACACACACTAGTGAACATACACTCACTCGGGGGCAACGAGCACACTTGCCCGGAGTGGGCGGGCAGCCCTATCCCAGCCCGCCCGGAGGAGGCCAGTGGGGTTTAGGTGGCCTGTGTCCAGCGGCACCTCAGGAGTGGGCAATCCAGAGTTTCGAGAATTACTTTTCCTCCCTTGTTCTCTGATAGAAAGCATGAAACAACCTGTGATGATGGGTGGAGACTGTATCATATAAGGTTCTATATATACGATTTTGATCTTGTAGCAGAAGAAGAAAGCCCTTTTGGTCATTTTTGGAAGGCACGGAAATAGTCCCCTTTGATGGCTCATGATTCTGTAGAAACAGTGTCTTTTCACTAAAGAGCAATTAACTAACTCAGACAGTCTGATTCCACAGTGTTGTCTTCTCACAGTGAAGGGACAGACAGAAACACCTGAGGAAGGTTCAGAGGTGGAGCTTGATGTTCTCCTCGCTCTTAAAGATGAAAGCTTTAAGTGAGGTTTATCTGATGGGGACAGTTTTGGTGGACTGGGAGGTTTTCCAGGTGGTTGTTAGTATTCCCAATTTTAAAAATATTTTCCAAGTTGGCCAGTTTTTTTCTCGTTTATTTCCTTTAACTTTCCCCTTTATTGCTCAAGTAGATTGTCTCCTGAAAAATGAATGACTTGTACTTGGCCAAAGTAACTGGAAATGAAATCACTGGTCTCGGACCTCTTCACAGTCCTGTATACTAAAACAGAGAATCTGAATAAGGGATTTATACAAACCCAGTGGGCATTTCCGGTCAGGATTCGATCAAATGGTTTGGTGTACACAAGGGACTATCAATTTCACACCACACCATACAGATGTAATAGATTAACCAAGCCGAGTTTGATGGCCAGATTGCTTCTATTGTTCAGTGTTTATGAAGTCCAGGCCTCAACATGCATGTGTTATTAGTGCTTCTCTTGTTTTGGTCTGTTTGAAAATAAATGCTAGAGGATCCCAGGCAGTCCGTGCTTCCTAAAGTCGTTACACTGGTGTACTAACATTCCTAAACATGTAGATTAAAAGCCACAAGCTAAAATAATTATTTATGAACCAAATAGAAAAGGATTTATTTTTGTACACTGCAATTCCAGCACTACACTGTACAAGTAATACTCCACTCTTATGTATAGCTGCATTCAACCTTTTACTGGTAATCCTGTGAAAGAGATTAGCAGGGAAACAACGATAATCTCCCCGCCAAAGCAGAGCCCTCTGAATTAGATCCACTGCCTAACATCACTACTCTGGGATACTGTTTACTATAGGAGTGATGTTGCCTTGTAATCTGGGTGTGTAGTACTTTTTTTGGGGTTTCCTTAACAAACAGTTCATGAAATGATGTTCTGAGTCCTTGTGCACTTCCACCAGTAGGTCAGATGAGGGCACTACAACAGTGGAGATGACCCACCGTTGTGTTTTCCTTCGAGCACCAAGGAGCCCTTACTGCTGTGTTTTATATTCAATGTGGGATGACTAGTGGTGGAAGTAAGCTGAGTCCAGTTTTAGTCCCCTTAATCAGGAATCCAATTCATGTTGGTTGTCGGGACGTTCAGTTCGTAAGAGGTCAGTTCGTAATGGAGCATGCTGTTTTTGTCTGTTGCGCGGCCGCTAATGATAAGGCAACACAGACAAACAAGCTCTAATGATTATGGCAAATAGTGCCAATGATTCTGTTAATTCAGTTTAAGCACTAGAAAGCTGTGATGAAGTTTCAGCGTGATTATTAAAATGATCTAAACCAGTTACATCAGATGTCATTTGCATGTTTTCTGCGTCTTATGTGTTTAGCCTCATGGTACGTGGTATTTTCCAGAAGTCGATTTCGGTCAGGCCGGCGTTGGTGGAAATGTTTTTTCTTGATTATTCTTGTGCCGTCAGATCATGCTGTGTACATGGGCCAAACAGGTCTTGTTTACGGGAGATAAAATAAAGTTCATGTATAAACCTATGGGTATTTATTAGAACAACAACAACAACAACAATAATAACAATAATAATAATAATAATAATAATAATAATAATAATAATAATAATAATAATAATCTGACTGTCTGTAAAACCATATATTATCTACAAAGTGGTAACTTTACAGGAGAGAGAAACAACACACTGTACTGTAAAAGGTCTGGGTCCACTGACCTGCATTAAACAGTAATGTATGTATGGATTTATATACAATCTGATTATCACTGTCTACGCATCCAGTCACTCTATCGTGGTGATGATGATGATGATGATGATGAAAAATATTAATTCAGTCTGTTTTCAGTCAACGTAAGGGGCAACAGACATTTTCATATTACATCAATATATATATATATATACAGTTCTGGAAAACTATAAGAGACCACCTCAAACTGATCAGTGTCTCTAGCTGTAAGGTTCTGGGTTTGTGTTGGACCAGAATTCCTCAGTTCTGTTTGATTCTCTACACTACTGGAAGCATGTCTCCCAGATTCCAGATCAGATATTGTATTAGATCTGTGTATTTAGAAAATCACTAATGACCTCCAGAAGCCTGTTTTTAGAACCATGCTCGCTGTGCATCTCACCCCAGCCACCGCTCGTCAGTCTCTCTGTAGGTCACCTGAGGTCATCTTACGGTGGTTAAGGGACGGTGGAATGAGGTGGTGCTCATCACGGTCAGTAGAGAGTGGGTTCGGCCCTCTGTCCGTCTGTAGCTGTGTTGTCCTGTGTGTTTGCTGCATGACGCTCACTGTATCTGCCAGTAAAGCCAGTAAAGCTGTGTGTGTGTGTGTGTGTATGTCTTTGCCTGTGTGTGTCTGTGTGTGTGTATGTTTGTGTGTGTGTGTGTGTGTCTGTGTGTCTGTCTGTGGGTGCATGTCTGTGCGTGTGTGTGTGTGTGTGTGTGCTTGTGCATGTGTGTGAGTGTGTGGGTGAGTGTGTATGTGTATGTCTGTGTGTGTGTGTGTATATGTGTGTCTGTGTGTGTGTGAGTGTGCGTGTGTGTGTGCGTATGTGTGTGTATATGTATGTCTGTGTGTGTGTGTGTGTGTGTGCCTGTGTGCGTGTGTGTATGTGTGTGTATATGTATGTCTGTGTGCAGGTGTGTGTGTGTGTATGTGTGTGTGTGTTTGTGTGTGTGTGTGTCTGTGTGTGTATGTGTGTGTGTGTTTGTGTGTGTGTGTGTGTGTGTCTGTGTGTGTGTGTGTGTGTGTGTGTGTGTGTGTGTCTGTGTGTGTGTATGTCTGTGTGTGCGTGTGTGTGTGTATGTCTGTGTATGTGTATGTCTGTGTGTGTGTGTGTGTGTGTGCCTGTGTGCGTGTGTGTATGTGTGTGTATATGTATGTCTGTGTGCAGGTGTGTGTGTGTGTATGTGTGTGTGTGTTTGTGTGTGTGTGTGTGTGTGTGTGTGTGTCTGTGTGTGTATGTGTGTGTGTGTTTGTGTGTTTGTGTGTGTGTGTGTGTGTGTGTGTGTGTCTGTGTGTGTGTATGTCTGTGTGTGCGTGTGTGTGTGTATGTCTGTGTATGTGTATGTCTGTATGTCTGTGTGTGTGTGTGTTTTCTTGGTTGTTCTTGTATATTAATCATGTTCATATCATGGTTGTCTTTAAGTGCTCCCTCTGAAGTCATATTATTGTTTTTAAGGAACAGAAGAATTCATAATTCTATAAAGCAGGCTTGCCGAGTTACGATTGGGACGGAACAAAAGCTTTGCATGAAAACTTCAGCAAGTATCTAATATTAAACATCCAGATGGTTTTATACGAGAGCATCTCTCCGTACAGCAGCAAAGCACATACAAACAGGCGAAGAAGCTTTTTTATTTATTGGAACTTTTGCTTGAGCACCAATTAATTCATTTCATCACAGTCATGACCTCATCTCAACCACGGCGATGTATATTGCCAAATCCTGAAATGCGGCTCGATGCCCACGCGCGCATTGCCTTTAATGGTCATAGTCTCTCAGCCTTCTGGTGAGTGAATAGCTCTTTAATACCCCAACTCGTCTCCTCCTGGATGGTAGGGTATTGACAGTGTTTTTAATGAAAGTGACTGCGAGGCGAGAGGTGGGAAATATTAATGGATGCGTTATCATATATCGTGATCATGACGCCCTTTTTTGGGCATGTCGTGGGTATGGATGTATATTTGATAGCTGCACAGATCATAGGAAACGTTATATGTGTTTACTAAAAAAAAAAAAAAAACAGAGTCGCCTGTAAACAACAACAACCACCAGCATGTTAGGAACGTGCAATAAACTGACATGGTAACTCAGTAGACTGATTGGGCGGCCGGCTCATTATGCCATCATCTAATTGAATTCATAATTTGATACATTTATTTGAAATTTTTTTTGACCTGTATTTTTGAAAATCTGTATCGTTGTGCTGCCCAATGCCTTCAGTTTCCACCACCTTGTCTAAACTAACCACAGCGCTGCGCTCCGAGGAGCAGAGGCTTCTCGACTGGCATCACAGGCA
This sequence comes from Prochilodus magdalenae, assembly GCA_024036415.1. Lineage (NCBI taxonomy): Eukaryota > Metazoa > Chordata > Actinopteri > Characiformes > Prochilodontidae > Prochilodus > Prochilodus magdalenae. The sequence continues at coordinate 4,412 of JAMWET010002743.1, read as the reverse complement.
GGGACCACTGGGCTGTTGGAGGCAGAATGGGGCTCTATGGCACTGCCATCTGCTGCTGAGTGAGGGGAGAATGATGAAAGATTCAGGGCCTGGGACTCACTCATCTGTTATCGATTATGCTACAGATGTGCAAGCATCCCGCTCGGAGACGGACAGGCCGTGACTAAGGCATACGCTGGACCGAGTTCAAATTTACAGCCAGGGCACCTGCTAGCCATGTGACACAGGACAAGAACCCAGCCACATTTAGAGCTGCCTTTAAGCCCTCATACTCTTAAAGGACAGGCCCAGACTTCCAGTCCACTTCCAGCAGCCCACACTTACCTTGGCAACTGCACAGCCTCTTAAAAATAAAGCTGCCAAAAAGTGTTCTTAGAGAAGTCGTTCCATCGAAGAGCCAGATCTGGTTCATAAAGAGCCAGCTCATCATATACACTCATCCGCAAAAGACTGATTGCACCCAGAAGGAGTCAACCACAAGGAATGAAAGTTGGTAGGTTGGCTTGACATCATGAGACCAGCAAATGATTTGTGTTTCACACTCGGCTGGTCATGTGATGAAAGGAAGGACAGGTTTTTCACAGCAACTGACTGACTCGACACAATTGCAGACAATCAGCGAGCAGTGATGCCTCCATGAGTCATCCTCTTAATGCCAGCACCATTGGCAGACGACAGCACGACACAGGACTACATGCACGCAGACAGACGACCCCCCTTAACACCATGTCAACGTCATCAAAGACTGCAATGGTGTCGTGCCAGACTGTCATGGAGTGACTCAGAATAACAGTGGGTCATCTTCAGTGATGAGATGAGCAGCAAATCCTTAGGTGGAGGCACCGTGGTCAGCACCAAGGTAAACGGTTGGTTGTCACACATCACACGTCTAGCAGACCTGGTGTCACTCCACCTCCAACGGATAATGTTCAGAAGCTGTGTGGGAATATTGAAGCTGCATGGGCTGGATCATCGCAGGACACCATTAGGGACCTTCAATCCCAAGAAGGAGTTAGCAAACATGGCGGCCCAATGCCGTGCTGAGAGCACTACTCCTGTATGTGTATCTATGTACACTGTATGTAAGGGAACTGCCTGCAGGAGGTATTATGAACTTAAGGGCATGTGTATTACGCTGTTCTTATGTGTGGCTGTTCTTTCTCAAAGAGACCACCAAATATATGTAAATGATGTTGGTGGTATTTAAAAAGCCATTTGAAGCCAGGCACACCCTCGACAGCCCTGGAAGCCCCCCGTCCTCAGAAGAGCAGCAGAGGTGACTTCAATAATTAAAGGCAAATTTTTTCCCGAATGATTTCTAATTTTCTACTAGAGTGAAAAGCTTTATTATCTAAAGGCTGAAAAAAAAGCTCCCTTGAATGGTTTTGACTCTTGGGCTTCCACGAAACTGGTCATGAATGCACAAACCACCATCTGTTTCTCTGGACGTTTGTCAGCACGAGGTGGCAGAGGCAGCTGCCGGAGTGGGCGCTGGGGCTGAATGATGAAAGCCTACAACCTTTGTTCACTTTGTCGGATTTTTTAAAGCTCCCCCCCCCCACCCCCCTTCATCCCGCTGTCCCGTCCCACCCGCCATTGTGCACACCAGTCAGTAACAAAACGATACGTCCAATGGAGATAGAAGGGGAGCGAATGGCTGTACGCCCTGGGCTGGACTTGGGATTTGGGCCATTGTACGCCATCCAGTCTGCGGACGCAGTGGGTGATGATGTCAGGAGCCAGAGAGGCAGTGTGTGTGTGCCATTAGGGGGTAGGGGAGAGGTGAAGCGCAGCAGAGGGCCAGAAAGAGAGAGAGGGAGAGAGAGAGAGAGGGAGAGATACAGAGAGAGACAGCAAAGGTGGGGGGTGGAGGGGCAGGGCTGTGGGGGCCTCCAGAATATTACACACTTAAAAATATAATCAGTCTGGCAGCCGGGACACAATCTGCCCGCATATTTTCCAAATTAAAAAAAGAAGGGCCATCATTGGGCAGGCCCAGCATATTGGAGCGTAATATCATGTTTTTTTTTTTTTTTTAAAAAAAATATTCTTTTATAATGTGCGGTTCTGCACACCTCCAGCGTCTCCCAGCTTTGTTTCATCTCTCTGATTTTTTTTTTTTTTTGCATCGCCGTGAAATATCACTTTTGTTTTCTACCACCGTTCCTTATGTGCACCCCCGCTGTAAAAATCGCCCATCGCCGTGACCTAATTGCATAAATTTGCCTAGCCGGTGGCACTTGACCGGAGCAAAAAGCCAAATCCATGATTTGAGGAGACAAGATCAACTGTCTGGACGGGCCTTTGTGTAATCTCTCCTAGTTCTGATCTACTAACGGCGAATCCAAAGTGTGAAAAAACACATGCAAATTATATTAACCCTCTGCCTGATTTCTACTCTAAAGTGAGGGAGGAATATGATTATAGATACCAACTAATAATAACACATCAATAAAACATAATTAAAATGTGTTTCAAAAATCTACAAATCTACATAATTATTGTTGCAGTAAATAAGTCGAGAGTGGTTCGATTTACAGAATCCGTTACAGTGGAAGTGATGGAACCAGACGTTCTAAGCCTTAGTAAGATTGGCATTGTAGTAGTTCGGAGAAGGTTTTTGGTCTAAAGCTCATTTATAAAGCACTAATAAATATTGAATAGCTGCGGACAAATTTAGCCTTATAATGCCCTGCATTTACCACCCCACTACCATGAGGGCGTTTATCGCAGGGTCTTATAGGGCTAAATATTCCATGGTCCATTTTTACTTAGTGTTTTACCCATCACCTAACATATAAAAACTCACATGACATGTGTAGTTCACCTACATGAACCATGTTATGAACTATTGATGTTCATAATTGCATTGAATCATGACCTTGCGGGTTCCACACACTACAAAGAAAATCCCTGTACTTTTATCTAGAACGGCCCATTTCATAACAAACTACTATAAAATTACTTTGTTTACATCTCAAGGACTGAATTATATTACACTGAATTATGCTGAACCATATTGAAAAACTGGTGGGGTTCATCTAAGGGGTTTAAATTCTGCATCATTAAATGATTACATTAAGATGTAAACCAAGTCATTCAGTGGTTTGGTGTGAAATGGTCCGTTCTAGATAAACCCAACGAGTCAGAATAGTTCACAGTGATGGTGATGGTAACCAGATGTCTGAAGAGTTGAATGCTTCTAACAGCTTCTTGTTATGAGGTTATGGCATGAAGTAGTTAGGTATATGCTGCCTGATGTCTGACACATTGTTTTCAGATGGGTTCCACTAATGTTTAGGCTAAAAGTATATTTTAATCTTGTTTTTTTTCCCAATCTATTCTTGGTGGAGGTGTACATGCAGGGCTTTGCGAGGTCAATAGTGTCCAAAGCAATCATCCTATATTTTCAGATTTGTAACTGTTACACCATCACCCTCATTATCTACCATCATGGGTTCACTGGTGACTGTGATGGTAAATATGATGGCTATATGTGTGTTGTAGACATTGTGACCCCTGGTTCCCATCACCACCACTCTAAAGATATCAGCGTCATTATGTTTCTCTACAGGGATTTAAAAAAATACAGGAACTAGAAAGTTTAACATACTCTTTTCTCATTTTTTAATCAAAAATGCTTTGTATTTTATAGAATAACTTTATTTTGAAACCATAAATCTTTCCTCTGCATGCATGACGAATTTGACATATAATGCCATAGATGAACTCTGATCACTCTGGTGACCTGTTATGCTCACCATCAAAATAAAGCTTTACATATACAGTTAAGTCACATTATTATGACCACCGGCAAATATCCTGAGTGCCATTTGCTGCATGGCCAGTAGTTAACAGGTCACAGGTGTCTGAAGCCATGCTGACTGCAGTGCATCCCGGAAGTCTTGGTCATGCTTTTTCAACCAGTGTTGGATAATTCTATCCATGTGGCATGTGGGATTGTTTTCCTAGAAGATCCCATCTGCCACAGGGAAGACATATATATATATATATATATATATATATATATACATACATGCATATATGGGTACACATGATCTGCAAGGGTGGATTCATACCCAAATTGGTTGAGAGTGCCTTCCACGTGGATGAATGGGCCCATAGAATGCCACAAAACCGTGACTTCCTTTATGAGCTATGCACTACCACGGCACTTTAGCAGAGCTCACTAACACTGAGATTACTAACTGACCAATGCACAACAACACACTGGGTATTCTGTTTCCAAAAGGAATTTCAATTTTTGATGAATCTGACTCCTGACTGGAGCAGGTTTTCATTTTAATGAGCTTTGGCCCAGAGAAGACGGCGGCACTTCTGGATAACTTTGACACATGGCTTCTCCTTTTCATTATGATCACAGCTTTAACTTGCATTTGTGGATTTGCAGA
>JAMWET010002742.1:240000-264352 GCA_024036415.1 Prochilodus magdalenae | reverse complement strand
CACTGAGCAGAGAGAGGCTGTTTCTCTGCAAGCAGGCAGCCTCCAATAGCAGCTCAGCCCGGGACGCTGGACCCAAAGGAGCATCTCCACAGCACACAAAGCCGCTGTCCTGTGTGCCCTCGCCTGACAGGCATGGCAAGTCTGAGCCGCTGCCACTTCCGTTGCGCTCTACTGCTACCTGGTCACTCAACTTGGTGTAGGTAGAGCTGCGGGTCAGCGAGCGTGCTGGGGAGCCCTCACAGGATCTCACCAGACCCTCGCCAACCTCCAGCCCTGCCCCCACCACCCCTCCCCCGGAGTCCGGAGCCTCAGCTTCTTTTGGTCCTCCAGTCTGGGCCAGTTCCATGTTCTGCAGCAAGGTCTCCAACTTGTGGTTCTGGAGGTTAATGTCTTGGAAGCACTTTTGCACGCCTGTGTCTGTCTCACCCAGGCTAGAACGCACTACATCGATCACCTGCTTGAGCTGCTGGATCTCCCGACGTGCCTCTTTCAGGGCCAATTGGGCCTCCACACGGTGGCATTCTTCCTCAATCCAGTCCTCCTGCATCCGGGACAACTGTGTTCGCAGCTCATCGATTTCTGAGTCCCTGGAGAAAGATTGAGAAAGAGAGAGAGCAGAGTGACAAGAAAAAGGAGGTACAGAAAGATAAGTTACAGCAGGATTAGTCTGCATTTTTGAGCAAGCTAACAGATGCAACAAAGCAGTTTAGACCTGATTCATATATAACACATGTGCTTAAATGACCACAACTTGATGTAGCTTAATGCATTAAACTTACCGGTCCTGTAATCTTTCAATAGTCTCTTTGAGCCGCGCCCTCAGATGTCTGATGCACACCTCCTTCTGCTGCAGAGGGGTCAAGTACTGCTCAGGGGGAGGGGGTTTGATGCCATGGTTATCTGTGCAGGAGGTGTACTTCATGTGACGCCTGGGCAGAGGGAGGAAGAAGAGAAAAGGTGGACTTTCCAGCAAAATCGTAATCCCTAAAAAATCACGGTTTAGTACATAATCTCAAATAGACTTCTTATGTGTTTTCTGGAACTTTATCCTTTCTGATCTACTACTGTTCTAAGCTGTGCAAGACACTTTCATCCATTTTAATATATCTAATCTGGTACACATTCTCATATCAGTGTTGGCAGATAACTGGAAAAAAGCTTGGACTGGTATTTACTATACTCAGAAAAGCATACGCTATTAAAATGTTGGCAACGCTGTATAAAAGTAAGCTCTAATAAGCATCAACTTTATTTGTTAACTACTGTTAAAAATGATATGATATTTACATATGGATTAATAAAAGATATTGTTGGAATAATTAAAGGTGCACCTAGTGACCAAATAATCATTATTCTGAATGAGTAATTTATGGTTTTCGAAATGATTCAGTTATGTAGTATTCTTAACTCTAAGAAATACAGAACTTGAAATGTAACCATATGTCCATGCCCTGTTGTGATGAACCATGTCCAGTATCTGTAGTACCTTGCTACATACACGGGGGTTGGACAATGAAAGTGAAACACCTGGTTTTAGACCACAATCATTTATTAGTATGGTGTAGGGCCTCCTTTTGCGGCCAGTACAGCGTCAGTTCATCTTGGGAATGACATATACTGCGTCCTGCACAGTGGCCAGAGGGACTTTAAGCCATTCTTCTTGCAGGATAGTGGCCAGGTCACTACGTGATGCTGGTGGAGGTTCGTCCTTCTTGGTGGTATGCTGACATTACCCTGGATACCGTGCCTCTTGATACATCACAAAGACTTGCTGTCTTGGTCACAGGTGCGCCAGCAAGACGTGCACCAACAATCTGTCCTCTTTTGAACTCTGGTATGTCCCATAATGTTGTGTGCATTGCAATATTTTGAGCAGAACTGTGCTCTTACCTGCTAACTGAACCTTCACACTCTGCTCTTACTGGTGCAATGTGCAATTAATGAAGATTGGCCACCAGGCTGATCCAATTTAGCCATGAGACCTCCCACACTAAAATGACAGGTGTTTCAGTTTCATTGTCCAACCCCTGTATATATAGAATAAGTGATATAAAAAATTGTCCTTTATGATTTAGCTTTATGATCAGCTAACCCTTTATAAAGTGGTCAATAAACTTTCAACCTCCTTCTGCAGCTCCTTTACAGGTCAGTCCTCCAGCGGGATGAATTTTTTTTTTTTAAATAATATTTTAGATAATTAAAAAAAGGAGTTGTGCCTGTAACAATGTTATCACATGCACACAGTTGGCTTTCTAAGAATCAGATGTTGTGACTGTTTCCTTATCATAAAGTTAAATAGGTATTTTTAAACATAAATCATAAAACGTATTACCCTTAAATAGGATAAATGTACGCCAAATATTTACAAAGCTTTGATCATGTGTAAGACGCTAAGCAAACGATTCATAATGTAATTACAATTTGAATTTAATAATAAATAATTCATGTCTCTGTAATTTTTACATTTCTAAGACTTTACTTGCTCTGTACATTCATATGTAATGCTAATATAAGTGGATCTAATCCTACTAGTGCTAGTGTTTTATAAAGCATCAGTGGACATGTACATGTAAGCATCTCATTACAGAATCCATCCACAATTCCCATGTCAGTGGCTTTCTACTGACAGTGTTAGACCCCACAAAGGCACATCTCTGTTGGTGAAATGGTGAAAGTGCATCCTACCTGGGGGTGGGGCTTCCATCACTGCCCTTGCATGAGCCTGAGGTGCTGCTGCTGCTGAGGGACGCATTGCCGTAAGGATCACGATTACTGACAGGCGCCGGACTTCGCCTGCAGCACAACAGAGCAACAGTGTCAGGGCAGCCCTTGCACTACAATCACACAAACACAGAGCACTTCAAAAACAGCATGTCTGGGCCCAATCGGTATTAACTACTAACACAAAATCACAAACCAGCCGGAATCTACAGACCTACAGAGCAGGACAACAACACATGCCCACCCACACTAAAAATAAACCGCATGCTGATGTCATCGCAGTAGCCAGTAGACAAAACTATTTGTTTGTAAAGAAAGCCTACCAAACTCCTGCATCCACATCATATATTAAAATTTAATAAATAACAATGAGCTTGACCAAGCTGGTGCAGTTGGTCTGCATTGGCACAGTCATGTTTTGGTTTGTACACTCATCATCAAAAGAATAGTTGCATGAATAATTGCACACAGAAGGAAGTAACGGTAATGAAACTTGGTGAGTAGATTTGACATTGTGAGACATGTGAATGATTCAAGTTCTGACCCAACAGCCATAATTGCAGACATTCAGAAAGCAGTGATGCCCTCCATGATTTACCATTGGCAGACTCGCTGCACAATGCAGGACTACATGCACGCACACCATAATGACAGCTAACACAACTTCAGTGTCGCCACAGACTGCATTGGTGTCGTGTAAGACTATCATGAAGTGACACAGAATGGCAGCAGGTCATCTTCAGTGACGAGTGCCACTTGTTTTGGTGGAGACAACCAACAAATCTATATGTGGAGGCACTGTGGTTATACATCCAAAAGGCCTGGTGTCACTCCACCTCTTACCCTATCACAAAATCTGCAGCAAATACATAAGAATATTTAACCTGCATGGGATGGATTATCGCAGAACACCATTAGGAATCTCTACAACTCCATACCGAGACGTATGACTGGTGCATTAGCAAAAATTGGGGCTCATTGAAATACTGAGAGACACTACTTCTGTATGCCCATATCAGTCAAAATTATTTCGTAATTTATTATATCTGGTAACGTTTATCCTCTTTCTGAATAGCACTGCAGTCTAACACTTCATTCTGGGTACAGCTATTCTTTGTGAGTGTATAAGCTGTATAAGTATCTGTGTGCACCCTTTGGGCGTATAAATGCCCCTATGTATTGATTGATTCTGGAACACTGAGATCCTTATAATCAGTGCTTACAAATGTTCTTTTAAATATGCATGTTATGCTTTTTTTTTATAAAAACATTTAAATTTAAACAAAACACACCAGTTTTATTATGCAGTGAATTGTTTTCTAAATAATGATAATCAAATCAAATCATTGGGATTTAGATAGAAACCCAAATGGACACCAAGGTTAATGGCACATTCGACGCCATTCTATTGATGTTCCCTGATCAATCAGCCAGACAGCATTTCAGCAGAGCTACACCAATATGCACTGATTCTCCTGAGCAGTATCTGCCACCTCATCGGTCACACACCAATCACCAATCACCAGTGGCCAAAGCCCCTCTCCTCCCGTCTGCACCTGCCCCCAAAATCCCTATTACAAAATCCCTATTGATTTAAGCTCCCCAAACACCAGGAGGCCCCAGATTGTAAGAACATCTCTCCTGGGTTCTCCACTGATCCCACCATGAACAATTGGATCAAGCTGTGAGGTGTTTACTTCATGTAAAGGCTTTTTTCTGTGCAGACTTGACCTAGAGCACTAAAAATAGGTCAAAGAATAGTAATGGATAGTTGCAGGCCCTTCATGATGTTGCAGTTCCAAAATGTTGGAGACCTCTGACCAGTAAGCTAATAAGGAAATAGGAGGACACTGGTGCGTATATATACTTCGCAGTCCTCATAGGATCAGACTGGAAAACTAATGGATGCAGGCCAGGATATTCTGAGGTGCCCTTTGAGAGTGAACCATATACATTTGGATAGATGACATTTTGAAGAGGTCAGAGGACACACACACACAGAGACACTGCTGAAACATTTTAATCTATTTACCATCTGATTTGGGAATTATCTGTCCTTTTATGACTACATACGGTGGCAACCAAACATTCGGGGACACTTAGCATATCAAAATGTTTATAATGAATGAACAACTGTTTAAATACTTTCAAACAAATCACTTCACAAACTGACCACGTCATATCTTAGGAATAATGCCAAATGTTAGACATTGTATTAGTGCCTTGTTTAACTGTTCCATTTTAAAACATTAACGTAACGTGCTTTTCTGTACATAATTGAAAATAGCAACAATGAAACCATACATTCTTGAAACTAAAGTAATGATGGAACAATAAACACGTAGGTGAAAAAAAAAGACCAAAACAGCTGAATAAATGACCAGCTAATTTGTTAGCATTGCCCTTGGTCATCTAGTAAGTTAAGCTAGTAAGCTAGTCAGGAAAACAGTTGACTTAATTCATTTTGTTTTAAAAATGTTAACATTTAAAGTAGCCTGCTAACCAGATACCAAGCCAATTTCTGCCACCCACTCAAACCTACAGGTGCTGGATTCATCAGATAAGTGTCCAATTCCAATTGAAAAAAGTTTTTTTTGCTTGCACTGTACATCCACGCCAAGAAATACTCAGGAGTACTTAATTAAAAAAAGAGCACTTCCTTTTCAAAGAAATCAACATGGGCCCAACCTACGGGCAGACAGTAAATATCTGAATGGCCTGTCCAAACAATGTAAAAACAAAAGGCTCTGCCTGATTCATTAGCCAGATAAGTTAGGCCCAAATGAACTGAATATAGATGTTGCGTCTTGGCACTGGATGTGCATGTATTGACACCCACAGCTAATAACTTTGGTCACAGATGAGCTTAACATATGCCATTAGCTTTAGTGATGTCACACGCCTGGTCTGATTCCAGTTGGTGTATATGCTCAGTGTTGGATGTCACCCACCTCAGACCCAAATAAACACAGGAGCTACACAGGAGCATCGACACCCACCCCTTCAATACCCCAACCCCCAACCACAGCAACAAGCACACGCTAATTGTAATGGCACCTGTCTCTGCTCTCTAGTGGCCGCATTAAAGAGAGAAAGCGGCTGACCTGCCCCCATGATGATGAACCAAGTGGCTGAATGGGGTGTGTAAGTGAGGGGATGTGTGTTTGGGGGTTGGGGTGTGTGTGTGTGGTGTGTGTGTGTGTGTGTGTGTGTGTGTTTTGGGGGGGGGGGGGGGGATTAAAGGGATTTAAGCTTAAAGAGACACTGCAGCCAAAATGAAAAACACAACCGTCCCTACATCTGCTGTAAACATGCCTGCTTACATCCTAGCGCTACATCTGCTGTAAACATGCTTGCTTACATCCTAAGGCAATGCCACAGTACCCTACAGTGAGGTTTCCCCATTTAAAGCCTAAGAAGTCACCACCTTTGAATGCATTTAATTAGACTTTAAAAGACTGGAACTGCTTTGTGCTCAATAAATGCATTATCACTGTTTTCCTTTACTATTTGATCAACAACCTGCGCAACACACATTAGCTTGTAGATTACTGGTTAGACTAGCAGTCTGGGTTAAATGATAGCACAGGGATTCCATATTTGAGTAATGCATGCTGGGTATGAACCCTATGAGCCAAAATATGATGCTGGGCAGCAGAACAACCCAACAAAAATAAACTCTACTGTATGGCAACTGTATGGTTTAAATAGTCACAGCCCCACTTTAAATATCCACTACCATTATAAGTAACATACTGCAATAATCTATAGTAATTTTTGTGAAGTGATCTATTCTGAGACTTGATCACCCGGTTTGAAATATGAGCCAGTATAGATGTTAGTTTTATTCTAATATCCCTATTCATTTTATAAAGCTTCTCAGTTGTTGTAGGTTTACCGTATATGCAGTATGTGCATACATACAAAATACACACAAACAAATACTGATAGGGTAAAGAATATTCAGACATTAAACATTAATAACATTAATACATTAGTTTGTGCTAAATTGTTGTTGGCGGTTACAGTTTTGAGGCATCTCCGTAAAGAAGTAACTGTGTTTTTGCAGTTCTGTGGTTTGATCCTTTTCTCTTGGCAAACAGTTTTCAATTTTCCAGGATTACAAGGACTAACAATCCTCAAATCTTCATTAGGATTAAATGAGGAGATTGATTAGCTCATGCAAACAACTTCACCTTCTCATTAGAAACCTCAGTTTCTTTGGCTGTTTGTGGTCGTCTTGTCGAAACAAACGCCAGTCTTCTTCCAGATTCAGTTGTCTGATGAGTTTCTTCTTTCCTCTCCCCGTACATCAATCTATTTATTTTTTCTTTAATTACATGTAAAGCCCGTGTTCCATCTGCAGGGAAGCAGCCCTGTAATATGATGTGCCCGTGATGAGCTAAATTTTTGTGGGTTCTCGTTTTGTTTCGTCTGACTAGCGTATACCATAAACAGTTCTGATTTTTCTAAATGCTTGGGTGCAGGTTTTAGACGTGCACCGTTACTGCTTCCCTTTTAGAAGAGGGGGCACAGGACAGACGTGATTGCGGTACAGTTTGTCGCTTATGGTTTTTTCCTGTTGCACATCTTTTTGAATGAATGCTGGTTTCTCTTTCCTCTTATCATTGTTCTGAGATTGTGCTATGAATTTCTTTGTGGCACGGCTGAGGATTAGTTATTTACTTATAAATTAACTATTGCATGTTATTTAAAGTACTGTATTGACAAGGAGGTTTATTCTGTTTGCTCGGGCTCTGTTACTTTCCAGTAAATGTTTGAGTTTTGTTCCTCAGAACTGTACAAGCTCCTTCTCCATGATTGCTGCCTGTTGCATGAAATCTTCTCAACCAATGGCTATGCACTTTCTAATGATACCACAAGCAATCTGCACATAAACAATTGCTTAGCAATATTAATATCCAGAATTAATATCCACAAGACGCAGTTTAAACAAAATTACATCCTCATGAAAATTTGGACAAAGTGACTTCCTCCTGTAGTACATACTGATGCAAACATTTCCCCAGGTAAACACACACAGGGACTATTCAACATGATGTTAAAGAAAACTGGACTCCTGGGTGCAGTTAACCTTAATCCAATGCTTTAAGGTCCAGTTCCGATGTTTGCACCTCCACTGTAGCTGTTTTCGTTGGTAGACAGAAGTTAGCATGTCTGACCAGTCTGCTGCTCTGCATCCTCTTATGCAGTAGAGTGCAATACCTAGTGTGATGTGATATTAACACTGTAACCATCATTAAAAATGACTGTGTCCTATGCCGCAGTGGGCTTTGTGTTTGTCCAGAACAAACAAGGTTGCCTTTGTTGCACACGCACATTGATGAGTCTTGTTATGGATCGTCGCTCCTCAGGCCTCTGTCAGTAGACTACGCCAGTCTTGCTGTTTTGGGGAATGTTCTGACCCAGCTGCCCATTTCAGTGTGACATACAACATGTCAACTACAAGAACCAACTGTTTACCCAACGTTCAATGTATAAAGTATACCAGAACACAACATGCTCCACTGTTAAAAGAAAATCAGTGTTATTGGCTTCTCATGTTTTGTCTCGTCAGTGTACATTTTAATAAAGTGTCTTTCGAAAAGCAGTCTATTTTATTCATGCTTATGAGTGCACACTTTTTCATTCATATTTATAAATGATGCAAAGTTAAAACAGTACACTTGAAGTAACTACTTGCCCTAAAAGTATTTTAAATAAAAAAATAAGTGTCTATATATGGATTTCCACTGCACATGTATCTGCTACCAAACTGGCTTATATTTTTGAAAATTGTGAATCCACTTTTGAAGTGCAGTGACGTATAGATACTAGACATGGCTGCGCTGCATGTATGTGTTTGGAGGGGAGGGAGAGGGGGTGGCACCAGTGTAGTCTCTTCCTCCCTTCCCGTACCTCCTATCAACTACACACAAAGTTAAACAGAATGAAAGTCACAGTGCGAAAACGCAGAGAGTGTGAGACTAAACAATTGTTCTGAAAAAGCCATGGCCATAAATGGAAACCACGTCACCTCCTGACTTCATTCAGCTTCAAGAGCACACATACTAAAGATACAAGATCTGACACTGGAACCAGTAAACAGTCCCTGCCCCACTGATGACCACATCTACTTATGATCCAGGGTGTATTGCTTAATTAGCCTGGACAGCTGAAGTGAGCTGAACTGAATGGTTGGAATCCATGACCTTTATCCTACATAAAGAAATACTTCAACTTCCTAACTTATCTCCTTATCTGCTGCAGCGCCAGAAGAAAAGTATTATGTAAATGTTCCTCCCTGTGATGGGGAACTCTGCCTCCGCCAAGAAAAAGATGGGTTTTTTTTTCTGAGAAGACAGTGCCTTTCCAAACATTTGGCCATCCGCTTCATGCCGCATTTCTGAGCGAGCGTTTTAAAGTTCATCCTTCTCTTTGTTTATTTTATGTCTTGGGCAGCTGCTCTCTCTTGCTCTCTCTGAGCGCGAAATGACGTCAAAAGAGAGCGATTCGCAGCAGCTCCACCAGGGCTCCTGCTTTCAGTTTGTTACCATAGCAGCAGCCCCACTTCCTGCCCGTGTGAGGTTTCCTGTGTTCATTCACTTTTTTCTTTTTTTTTCTTTCTTTTTTTTTTTTTTTTTTGCGTGTGTGTTTCTCAGCTGGGTTTTCTGCAGCTAACTCTACCATAAATGGACCTAGGGATACTTTCTGTTTAAGGGTTATGGGCTATTGTGACCACAGATATATTGACATGCCTATTTTTTTCTACATTGTATATAATTATTTACAAATGTATTTATTTAATTCTTTAATATTTTAACTTTTTTCCTAGTTATATAATTTATTTACATCTATGTTACTTTTTAGTTGGTTTAATCATATTTATTCATTAAAAATTTTAGTTGTTTTATTTATAAGACTGCATGTAAGGACAGTAAGAAGGATACTGAGTGGTTATATAGGAATGGGGATACATGGGGAATACAGAATATTTATTTTTTATAAGCTTTTAATTTGTCTTTGTTATAATAACAATAACAATAACTGAAATGGAAGGAAACTAAACTGAAAATGAAGTTTACATTGTATTTATGTACAATAATTGTAATAATATGCAAATACTGTTACATTACAACACATGACTCAAGTAAATGTAAACAAAAATTGTAAACCTAAATTCTTCTGAGCAAGCCTATTAAACCAGGAAGTCTGGGCATTTCTTCATACTCTTCAGTAAAATGAGATGTCTTGTTAATTTTAAATGGGGGAATTTTCAATGGGGGAGGAGATCCTCAGTTGTATATTTGCTCTTGCTACAGCTTTGTGTTACAGGAATGTACATTACTAAGCGTAAGCTCATTGTTGGGTTTTTACCTGCTATTCTTTTGTATTGTTGACAATGACCAGAGTCACATGTGCATATACCAGTATTTTTTATCATACGTTTGGGTCTTCACCCTGCTTCCTGCCTACCCTCTCGTCTTAGGCACATTTAACTCATTTCAGATAATCACAGCTTTTATGTTCATCTGGAGGGAAACTCCCCCCTGACTTGCAGCAACACAACTCATATCTTATGCAGACAGAGCCAGCACTATGACACTTATGTAAGTGTGTGCACAGAGGAGGTGGTACCAGTAAGTTAATTCTGCTAGCGCGAGACGATCCCACCTTACACACAGAGAGATTTAGTTATCTCTCTTTCTCTGGCAAATTTTTCTCTTCTCGGGTCAGAAGAGTACATCTTACCGGTTGATCTGTTTCATATGTGTGGGTTTCTCTGTATTTTCCACTTAATCAAACCTCAAAGATGTTTGAGCTCTTGCAAATGTGGCTCCTGTCTTCAACCGCAGATTATATTGGGACCAACCAAGCTCTCTGATTGCTGTGCTCCTGCCACTATGAACGGACCCTGCTTTGTTCCTTGGAGGACATAATCTAAAGCTCAAGCTTGGCACCTAGTCAGACCTTTTAGAAGGTGTTGAGATGTGACAATGATGTCAGCTGTTTTGTTCTGTGGAAACTACATGTCACAACTCCTACTGTCAGACAAAAGTAGCTAACTGGTGATTTGAGTTCGGTTCGTCCTTTTGTTCCCTGAAAGGCGGCTCTTGACATTTGAAAGTCCTAGACCAGCATTTAACTGAGGCTTCAGGTGAAGTGGAGGCATTTCTGGGGACGCAAAATAGCCAGCTGCACTTTCACCTGCTGAGTATGGAGCTAAAACGATGGCTTGGCCTTTAAGACGCCCCAATCATTTTTACAGCAGGCTTTCCAGCCACCACCCCCCACTTTAAGCAGCCCCTCAGAACACAATTAAGTTCGACAGCTCCTAATTAGACTACATGTCTGGACCACTAACTGCGGTGGCGCTTATGGTTTAAGACGCGGAGAGCAACAGGTTAGGTCTTGTTGTCATGATCGGTAAATGAGATGCGATGAGGGACGTGGGGGCAAAGGCAGCGGTTATTAATTTCTGGGGCATGCTTGTGGCTTGTGGGTGAGAGAAAGAGGAGGGAAGGTGACGAAATAGTGTTGCTGTACTTGTTAAAGGTCACTAGTATATGCTTAAGCTTGTGTATGGTGACCCTCTTCCTAGAGTGATAGAGATAAGACAGCCAGACCACTCATAAGAACACTTTACAAATGTCTCTAAAACACAGCAAACAGCTCTGCATTAGTGGCGGGAAACTAGAGAGTGGGTGGACGAAACTGCACTATCATACATGCTAAGCTCATAAAGCCATTTACATATAAGCAGCTGTCTCTTGGGGGCCTCTCTGGAGGTCCTTCAGCTTTATAAGGAGTTGCGTGCCCCATGGCTTCCCAGATCACAGTGATCAGCCAGTGCACAGTGATATGGTTAGACAGCTGGAACAGCATGAGAGACATCCAGTGCTGTCCTGTGCAGTCTGGGACCTCAGTGAAACACAGGGGAAAAGATGCATTAAAGGTTCATTTAGTTAAAGCAGCTGCATAAATAAGGTCCATGTGACATTTCAAACAGATTACCATTCTTCCTTTTCAACTGCACTGGGAACCGATAAGGGAGCAACACATTTTGTCCAAAGCCTGTGTCTCAGTAGTGAGCCCCATTTTTTTTAGCAATTAATGGTGAATGGCACATGATTTCAAAGTTTTGTCATAATTAAAAGGTGATCTGATGCTTTTAAAGCATCTAGCAGAAAATGCTTTTGTTAGTTTTGCATTGGAGACATAGGCCTTACAGTAGCAGCTTATGCTGTATAACTGCATGTAGTAGTAGCTGAGGCTGAGCACTTTGGGAAAAGTTATTTTCCATAAATTAGGCCTGGTAAGAAAACCAGCATATAGTTTTTTCAGGCTTGAATGCAGAATACAGTACACCTGGCAAACCACAACAAAATTTATTGTGATATTAATAAAATATATTAATACTATTGCCCTTCTGCAGGTGTGCCTGTTGCTTTTGTTTGTCTTAAAACAAGCAGATAATAGTCAATGTTTTAAAGCTTAAGAAACAATTGTTAGTAATATAGGCTGTAATTAAAATTGCAGTTCATTTTTTTAAATATTGCACTCTATCAAACTGCAATTTTAATAGGATTTTAAAAGGATTAATCTTACAACTTATGTAGTAGCAGCCCGAAACCTGAAACATATCTTTACTTTGGTAACACTTTACATGAACTCTGCTACATGCACAGGTATGTATGCACAGATCATTATTTTATAGACACTAATAAGCAATTTAGGGCTATGCAGCACCACAGTTACCGCACACTGACTGCAGTGTTGGGCATGTTACTATTTTATATATATTCAATAGAACATTTTAAATGGGACATGGTCTGGGGCTTTTTGTTACACAGAATTAATATCAGGTTATCTAAGTGGTTCCTAAAACATTTCTGTTAAATAAAAACATAATAATGTAAAGATAGATTATAATACATTATACTATAGTTTACAATCATCATCGGGAAAAAAAAGAAAAAACGTTGCACGCAGTAGAAATCAACTGGCAGGAGTTAAACTTGGTGGGTAGGTTTGAAATCTTAAGGCATGCAAAATGTTCAAGTTTCAGGCTTGGTTGTGCATGAAACAATAGCAAGGATGGGCCTTATTGGTGTACCTGGCTAACAATATAAGGTCATCCTGTTGTGCGTGCTTTCCATTTCACTCATGGTGTTGTATTGGTAGCATCCTTTGCAGGTGAAATATGCTTCGAAGAAGAGTTCCAAAGCAAATAGAGCAGTTTAAGAGGGACCACATTGTAGGGCTCCGTGAGGCTGAATGGTCTTATAGATGTATTGCACACCTTAACATTTGTGAGGATGTTACCATAGCACGCTGTTGGTGGGAGTTGATAGAAGAAGGCCCACACTATTAACATGAAGGACCTAAGAGACAGACAAATAATGGAGAGAGAGATCCAACTGATTGTCCAACATTCAGCAAGCAGCAATAGCCTTTATGGCGTCATTCTGTTAGTGCCATTTGCAGACGGCAGCACAACGTAGGATTACATGCACATGGATCATTCTAACAACTGCCCTTAACACCACGTCAATGTCGCCAAAGACTGCACTGGTGTCGTGCCAGACTATCAAGTCACTTAGAATGTCGGCGGGTCATTATCAGTGAGGAGTCCTGCTTTGCAGCAAGTTTTTAAACACACAATGTTTTTTCAGTGACAGCAATGCAGTCGTCATCCTACATGCTTCAACACTCTACAGTAGTAATCACAGGGTTATGCACTCTTTAACAAAAACAGGTTAGACAAAGAAGAAAACAGCACCAATACAAATTTAAAATAATAAATAACAAAACCACACGCTTTAAATTTAAAGTACGCTTACAGGAACTTTAGCTTGAGCAAGGCTTAAAGATCAACTGTAACACAATGACATGACAGCTGTTTTAGATTAAGTGTTTGCAGGGGCTCCCTAGTGGACTTGGGTCTCTTGGCATGCACCCGTAAAACCCATGAGGTGATCTTGGCCTGCATAAACACGTTATAGAAGATATCATATGTTGCCATGAGTTGTCATGACATTTGTCAGTTGTCACTGTGATTATGTCATTTGCTAATGTTTGCTGTGTGCTCTTGTTAGCCCTCATGAACTCAAACATTACGGCGTACATAGTGGAAGCTACTTGTAATCTTGCTTAAAGCAAGATTATGTCAATGTTATGTAGAAAGGTTCAAGTAGCATTATAGTTCTTTAATAATTACAGTAAATCCTACAGTATCAGAAACAACATAAATGAGTCATTTTAAAATCATTTAACAACTGAGGGATTGGGCCAAGATCTGACTTAAATCAGTCTGTTTGAAGCTTCAAGCCTTAGTTAGCTTGTTAGCATGTTAGCCTACTATAAAGATGACCATGAAAAAGTCCAGCTGCAAAACATAAGAAATATAGATCAAATGATCTAATATTTCACAGGATATCTCACTTAGCTAAATAACTCAAGCCCAGAAATGAAGATTGTCCAATAGGAATCTGACTCAGCTAATTGAAGAGGCTTGACTTCAGGCTAGAATTCCTGCTTTGTGAAATACTCTGCTGGAAATATGTAGCTATAAAAAACAAAAAACGTGCAAAGCGTAGGGTTATGGACATTTCAGCATGTTTTAATGCTGCAAATTATACTGCTAAGGGAAATTAGAGGCAAAGGCCAATGCTGCAAAAATTTAGGGGCCCCTAAATCCCTGCTGGCAACTTTGTTCTAAGCACTGGGTACAACAAAATAGGCAAAAAATGTATTTAATAAAACATGATATATTCACTGATAAAACTAGGTCCCACATGAAAAAGGAAAGCCCAGAACATCGGCCATTTTGCTCTCAATGATACACAGTCTTGTTCTGTCTCATTTTTCCCACGCATGCCACTCATGTCGTTTTGTGTGTAAAAAAGTCATCATCACATGAGACACTTCAGCTGTGAAAACTAAAGCCGCTAACAAGAGGAGGAGGAGGAGGAGGACGATCACCCATGTGAAGAATCGTTGGGCCGTTTGGGACCACAGGAGAGGGCCTTAGCCACAGCCGCGTCTTTCTTCCTCAACGCTCAGTTTCGATTTCAGTGCGCGTTGCGCTGCGCCACACGCGCACCAAGCCTTTCTTCTCAGCAGCCGAGTGTGTGGAGGCAGATGCAAAGCTTAGGCGATGCAGAACCAGGCCGTGGGTTCTGGGAAACACTTTTAACTGAAATCGTAGTATTACTGGAAACTTGAAAAGGTTGGCCCTTTGACCCCGCCTGCTAAAAGAGCTCTTACGTGCTGTAGCAGCAGTGTCGAATAGTGCAATCTGTTTGCGCCCTGTTATCAGAAGCCAGGTCATTGATATAGATATTAAAACCAGTCTATGACCAAAAGCAAATGCTAGTTATCTATTTTTAAGGCTGTGAAATACTCCAGAAGAAACCGCAAGGGTGGAGACAGTACAGCACTCGGTGGATAGTAAGGCCTACTGACTGTAAATCTAATCAGGGTAATATTAATAATTCAGGTTCATGCCCAGAGCAGATGTCCCATGAGTGATGTTAAGTTGGCAAAGGGTTAAACGTGATTTCCAATTACTCATATTTCTCTTTAACCCAAATGTACTAAAACAACCAGGATGTGTCTGGCATCTGAAGTTGCTTCTTTAGTTTTGCACAGGAGCTGCAAGGCTAATGCTAATAGCTAATAGTGGTTGCACAACTTCACATTTTTTAAATCCAGCAGTTCATGTAGCTCCCTTCCACTGTCCACCAGTCCTGGATCACATTGCTAATTGTCTAGGAAACCTGTGATGTGGATCCTAAAACATGTCTAATATATAAGATAGGTTCCATGATTTGTAACAATAGCAAGAATCTGTGGAACTAAATCATAAACTTTTTTCACAAAGTTCAGGGAGGTTTGATGTGAAATGCTTAGTTCTCGAGAAACTTAGTGAGTAGTTATTGTTCAGTATATATGTCAGTATATTTTAACAATAGTGGACGTTTTACAAAAACAGGGCTATGAATGTAGTGACTAGTGCCTCAGAAACGTGTCCCAATTGCACACTTAATAATAACACTTATTAGATTTTAGGAATGTCAATATTGAGCTGACCAAAGCTCAACTTTCTTGGGTCGCTGTCCAAAGAAAAACTAGTATCTCTAAAATGGCAACATTACAGGAGAGGCTAAAATCCTTATTTAACTTTAATGTAAGTCAGTTGAACCTGACATCTTTCCTGGTCCATTCATCTTGAGATTCTTACTCAATGTAAACAGCAGTTGATGTGTTCAAATGATGCATACAAGTAAAAATGGCCAAAAGTGGAGATATATGTTTTTTATTGGACAGCGACGATATACATAACAGTAAGTAAAGAAAATGCTTTTTTGTATTCAGGTTGCTAATTAATATATAAGATGGTTTGGAAGTTCTAGTGATTCTAAAACCACTGGCTTTACTAATGAACCAATGAAAAACCTCTTTCAGGGGTGCAATTGACTGGTTTGTGTGATCTCTTACACTGACTGACCTACCCTCATCAATAAATATGCCATATAGTTAAATACAGCAGTGGCGTTTTGCACAGCAGCTTTTTATTAGCTTTCTTTTCCTGTGATGAAGCACATCAATTCCCAGGATTGCCACCAGATTTACCAAGTTTGAGTATTTTCTCTCTTTTCTCACTTTTGATTACACCTCCCACTTAATGTAGTTAACTGCTACCATGGCTGCACATCCCTGTTCTTGGTCTATATTGCTAGCAGTACTGGCTTACTGACCAGGTGAAAGGAATCACTGTGAATACAGTGCTGCGTATTTGTGGATTTTTTTTTCTATCAACGTTCAAACAAAGATGGGAGTCAAAGATGGGAACATACTGCGCACATCATATCAAACGTTTTCTTTAGCATGCATTAGCACATTAGCGCTCTGTCTCAGAAGGCTAATTTTCTGGCTGAGTGAAACATTTGCATGATCTAGCTTGTTAGCTTGTATTAACGTGATCGCACTCTGTGATTGGCAGCAATGACTTCCACCGTTTCAAAATTCAACCCCTAATTATCTCTCTTTCCCTGTTATTAGTGCAATGTTAGCTTTTCAAAACTCCCCTACATCTCTGTTATCATAGAACTTCTCCCTCTTCCTCCCTGAGCCTCTAAGGAACATGGAGACTGAAAGCAATGTTCCAGCTAGAACATACAATTGTAGCTGGTCAGCTGAGACATATTCGTTGTTTGAAGTCTTGTTTCATTATTTGTGAACTGAGATAAGAGGCTAACGTAACAACTAATTAAAGCTTTATACCACAGATTAGCACATCCGAATCATAACACACAAGATATCCAGCTTTAACATGACTGCTACTATTGCCAACGCTAATGGAGCTACCACTGTTTTCTGGCTTATTAGCTTCGTTCCTAGCATTCCAAGCAGGTCAGCACTACTTATGATTTTATTTTTATCCAAAATCAAACATACAAAACATGACTACAGCACTGCTGTAGGATAACTGAGAAGATGAGGTTTTGTAGCCCTTCGAAAATGTGATTTCAAAAATGGAATTGGGTTATGAACTGTCTAACGCATTATTAAAAACTGGAAGAATAAAGCTAAACATGCAACTTTGCAGAAGGAATGTGGTTGGAAAAAATCTTGATCATGATCAAAGATTACTTAAATGCTTAAAGAACAGTAGAACTCCCCCTTATGTTTAATAATGAAAGTAAGAGCATTTACATATGCACTACATGATGAAATATCACAGAACTGGGTCTAAACAGCTGTGTGGCCTATGAAAGCCACTTGTTTGTGAAGCTATACAGAAACATAGGCTTTTGCTAGGTGGCTTGGACACTAGAGCAGAGGAAAAAAAGGTCACGTGGCCTGATATTTACCTTATTCTCGCAATGAGTGTGGCAGGGTAGGAAGGGAAGTGCATGAAGTCATGCACCCATCATGCATAGTCCTCTCTGTAATGGCCTGGGCTTTGTTCTGTTCGTCAGGTCGAGGCTCATCAAAGTTATGTGGCAATAAACTGTAATCAGCTGAATGCATGATTGTACTGAATGACTAGGGTATTCCATTAATAGATTTTCTTCCCCTTCTTGATGGCAGAGGCACATTCCAGGACAACAATGGCAAGACTCATCAGAGTCAGATTGTGAAAGAGTGGTTCAGGGAGCATGAGGATTCATTTTAACACATGAATACGTCACCACAGAATCCCTTAACCCCCTTGAAAGCCTTTGGGATGTACTGGAGAAGACTTAATGAAATGATTCATTGTCAGTACAAGATCTTGGCCAAAAATAAATGCGACTCTTCACAGAAATAAAGCTGAGGTTGATGAAACAATGCCACAGCAAACACACCCCATTATGAAAGCTAAAGGGTCTCCAGTAAAGTATTGGAGTGTGTGACTTTTTTGATCTGGCAGTGTATCTACCTTGGACAGCACTGAGCATAGCTAGTCATTCACTGAATTCAGCATTAAATTTAGTAAAATCAGCCAAGCATCAAGGACAAAGGTATCAATGATGCAGGATGTTGGGTATTAATGATGCAGGATGCTAATGGGTGGCTATCAGCATCCGTTACTTGCTCCAGTACAAAACTGAAGACAGAAATTCCAGACACCAATAGTGTCTAGGCTGTTCGACTACATTAGGAGAGAAGAGGAGCTTTTTGCTTAAACCACAGAAACTCAAAAGTGTTTCTCTTCTAAGCATGCCTTAAAGCAGCCCCTGCCTGCCGCACTAGCTTGAGCTCAAACCCTGAGCTCATCCCTGATCTGTCATCTTGTCTTGTGTTTTCTCCTGCAGTGGGAGAGCGGGCAGGCGGGCGGGCTGACAGATGGGGAGAATGTTGGACTCTCTGTGAGCATCACCCCCCCCACCCCCCTAGAGCCTGGCTCTGATCCGGCCCCCCCACTGCAGAGCCAGCAGCAGCTACGTCTGCTTTCATACCACCTTTCATCATTTCTATACAGCTGTGCAGCCGCGCCGAGATGGCACAGGGCAGTGTGTGTGAGTGCGGCGTCCTGCTCGCTCCCTCTGATCAAACACTCTGAAGGGCATGGTTCAGAAGGAATGAATGGAAATGAGGACAACACCAGAGGTGCAGAGAATAGCAGCATGATGGCGGATGCATTGGGTTCCTGATTGCATGTTGGTGTTGTTGCTTTTCGTTCGGTATTCTGTTTCACCTAAACCTAAATAGGGTTCTTGAAGGGTTGATCATAACCATGATATCTCAATAATGGTTCTGTGCATGGTTTAATATCTACAAGACTGGTTCGCATCTATGATAGAAAACTGCTGAATGTGGTTCTTTGAAGAACCTTCTACAAATGGTCATATATAGCATTATTTTTTCAAGTCTTAAATAAGTGTGTAGGGTTATAGATCAAGTCGTATATAGGTTTCTGCCTAAACGTCCAGCTATTTGAGCCTGCTGAACCCTTTGAGCCTAACTTATTTGCCTTAAATGTAACATGAGATTTTAAGCAGGCTAACATTGAGGGGAACCCCACTTTTTTTTTTTTTACAACGTTTACATAATTTAGTCATTAAGATTTAACAGAGTCGTTAGGAGAGATTTGATGTAAAATCATTCATGGTAGAGAAACTTTTACAGATTTAGATTTCTTTGTAGCGATGATAGGAACCAGGGATCTAAATATCTTCATCACAAACGTAACCATTTTATTGACTATCCAAAACCCCTCTATACATGTCCTTTTTATATGTGCTGCCGTTGATGGTTAAATCGTGGTATATGAAAATACGTCAGTCTTTCTGTGTGGAGGTACTTCTCCATCATGAAACGGACAAAACTGGAAACTTAAAACGTTGAAAATGTCTGCTACTTCTGATTTAGCTATGCTTATAGAGTTACCACTGTTTTCTGGATGACCCTTGATTGTACTCAAAATGGTCCGTAATCCAATCATGCTCATATGTCGGCCTTGCTTATGATTTTTATATTTCACTGCAGGGTGATAACCGAGAAGATGAACTGATATTTACACTGCCTGGCCAAAAAAGTTGCTGGTTGGGTTTAATAAGCAGACCTTAAAGAGACTTTGACTGGATAATTACTGCAATGATTACTATGCTTTAGCTGGCAACAATTTAACCTTTAACCCTAACCATGCTGCTTTAAACAGCATTTTACACCAGACACTTTGAATTTTTACATACATCTTTACATGTTAATTTTGCAGAAGCGTGGAACTGGTGGAATTTCCCTTAAAATGAAATGGCATTGTGGTCAGGTTTGCAAGTTTAGTTTCCAAATGTATTTATAAGGAAGCTATCTTAAGTCTTCGGGCACATCACACACTTTTGTTTTTGTTAAGGAAAAGAAAGAGCTGCACTAAATTATTTTAGGCTTAAAAAAATAATAATAATAATAGTCAAAAAGAATTTTAAATTTTGCTAGTGATCATTTCCTTGCGGCACAAAGCTAATTTTATAGCAATAAATAACACAGACAAGAAAGATGTTTTCTTCCAATTTATTACCTAAAAAAGAAAATGTCCTATCACAAGTCACACTGAAATGTATTGCTTAAGAAAAAAATATATTTAGATATTTTCTTTAGTTTTTGTTCTTTTTTTTTTTTTTTTTTTTTTTTTTTAAACTTGGTTATTTCCATTATATTCCACAGAAACAAAAATGGGGGGGGCATAGCCATGCCCTTTTCTCGCCTTCTCCCACTTTTTTTTTTTAAATGCACAAAGAAATACATAATTCACAGTTACCATTTTGGTTTTTTATAAATTAATACAGTCACACATGTGCTACACCGGTCTATAGCTAGAACATTGTATTTTTGACTCTTGTTATTATCTTTAATTGTTGGCTACAAGAAAGAACAGGCAACTTAAATGATGTGAACTTCAACAAACTGTATTGTAAACGTCCCCTTGCCCCACCCCACCCCTCCAAACGTCCCGCTTTCAAACTCGTCATTTTTTTCATTTTCTTTTTTTTACTCATTTCACATATAGGTGAGGCACACACAGAGTATATTTCATACATATATGGAAATTAAAAATATGTGGTGGGTGTCAGGGTGGGGATGGGGGGAGGGGTTTGTCCTTTGAAATCTTTTGTCCAAGGAGGGAGGAAGTGCATGTAGTAACCTGTCCTTAAAGGACGTTCAGAGTCAGGGCACTTTTTCGCTGTAGCACTACAGCGGAACCTTCCCCACTTTTTAAAACTTTTATTTATTTATTTATTCCTTTACTTATTTTTACAATTGATTTGTAAATTTGTTGCTTTTCAGCTTCTTGGTGGTAGGACAGATTAGGGTTTAAAGGATTTTACAACAAAGCATGGAGACCTGAAGCCATTCTTTTAAATCCAGGTAGTGCTGAATATTCGCAAAAAAATATGATTCTTTCAGAGCTCATATGATACTGAGAACCTGCAAAGGCTGGAAAATAAAATTGTTTTGTCTTTTGTCCCCCTCACTCACAGCAGGGCAATTTTTAAGGCACAGAAGCCTTGACATATTAGAGCCTCCACCTTCAAGAAATGTAAAGAGTTGCCCAAATTATTGGAGAAAACTGATGTTTTGGCATAAAAAGAAAGAAAACCACACGAAACATAGAACATATAAAAACATCCCTATCTAGTCCCCCAGTCCCCAAGTGTCTCATTGTGAAAGTTAAGGCCACTTGAAAAAAAAAAAGGAAAAGAAAAACAAACAAACAAAAAAAGAGACTAGGTTCCCCTTCAGGCAAGTAATCTCATTGCAAACTCAGTGAGTGCAATCGTGTTTTCCTTTTCACTTTTCCTTTTGTTTGTTTATATTTTATTTGTTGATTTATTTTTGTATTTTATTTTTTTGTACAAATTCTTGAATACAGTTTCTGTCAGTAGGGGCAGATGCTGGTTAAACATCTTGGGGCAGGCTGTTTGGCTCTGTGGGCCCGTTTGATGGCTGCAGAATAAGTTCAGTTGCTCTAAGCTCATCACAGTCCAGGAATGATCCTTGAATACTGTGCAAAAAACAAACAAACGAAAGTCCGGCCCCATGTTTTGGTTCGCCACTGATATGTAATGCCATCTTTAATTAGGAAATTGCAGTCAGCTAAGCCACTCCTCTTTTTTCTCATATATGCATGCATTTTTTCCTTTTAAGCACCACTTTTTCCCTCGTTCTGTTGTTTTTTTTTTTTCCTCCTACGAAAAGATGAGGCTAATTTACACATTTGCATGCAAAGTAAAGTCTCATTTAGCAGCAGAACTGTCGGGTCCGTGGAAGGCCTAATTGGATGTTAGTGCATCTACCAGTGAGGCACTATCGAGTAGGTGAAGATGGCGGCCTATTGTTCTCTTTCTTGATCTAACAGACAGGCTGAGGGGTCTAAATACGGGCAATTCAAGTACAATTTGCAAAAGGTTTGCTCTAGAGACTATCATTACATAGACAAGACAGGTAGTTAGTCATCATGGGGAAGGTTGGGGTCCAAAATTTGTTAAGCTTCCTGATCGCTTTTAGAGAAATGTATAAAAGCCTTGCCAGAATGAGCTCTATGCTATATTGTACCTTTTGTTCTTCACAGATATGAGGACAAACTGAAAAGACTCTGTGTTTAGATATACAACTTTCACTATTTATTTCACGGCTTCACTTGAGCCATATTCAGTAACATTTTTTAAAGTATCATGTTAAAAAGGAAAATATATATATTTATATATATGTATATTTTTATATATATGTAAATAAACTGTCAGACTTTACAGTTCATCATATTTTATTTCTTGTTTTTGGTGTTTTTTTTTTTAATCTGTTTTCTGAGAATGAATCCAACTTTAAACCTCTGTCACTACACTGAGCTGCATTGAAGAAGCTTTTTGTGTTGTTGAACATGCATTGTACCATTTCTTAGTTTTGTAAATCAAGAGATATGTGCAAATTAAACCTCCTCGTCCGTAAGATCAAAACCTGAATGCTATGTGGGTAATGCTACATATTTTGTTTTGTTTTCAAAAATAGTAAATTGATTAATAGTCATAAAAAGCATAAACAAAGAAGAAATAACCCCCTATTTGAGATCTGCTTCATGGCTCCTAAAGTTGTTTTAAATGCCCCTGTGGGAAAGAAAAGAAAAGAAAAAAAAAAAAAAAGGTGGCAGCGAGACCAGTGAACTTTTCAGGAGTTGTGGTAGCTGCGTTTGCCCTGTGTTCTCCTTGGGAAAGGAAAAAGAAAAGGAAAAAAAAAAAGAAAGAAAAAACCCCAACACCATTAAAGTCTGCTATGCTCCTTTCTTGCGTTTTTTTTTCTACTTGCGACAGTGTGCATTTGCGTCCTCCGCGGCCATCTGTCCAATTCATGTCCACCGCGTTATCAACCTGAAATTCGGTCCATCTCCTTAATCGTATGCCATACGCTGACAGACATTACGGTAAAAAGTCAGTTTAACTTCCTTTCTGAAAAGAGTCTGTGGTTGAAGGGAAGCATATGATGCTTTGAATTTTTCTCAGTCGTCACCAGGCTGAAGTTTCACACGGTTCCCCTTCCTGTACACAACACCTTAACCTCTGTCGGCTCGTCTCCCTCCTCCATTAAGACGACGCATCCTCCACTTCCATTTCAGGCCATGATGAACTCCGACTTCATGTCGGCCTTGACATCGGGCTTCCACACTGAGTCATCAAAGTCCAGGTCCAGGGAGCCCTCGCTGGACATGCTGCTGTTGCTGTTGCTGCGGCCAGCCTTGCGGTTGGGCAGCCAAGGGTAGGGGGCGCGCGAGTCCCTCCTGGCCTTTCTGCGCAGACGCTTTTGCTGCATGAGCAACTGCAGACGCTCCACCTTGCAGCGTGTGGCCCGGTTCTCCGTCTGCCGCAGCCGGTCACCTGGAGCAAGGAGAGAATAGGTGGAATTAGTGACATGCCACACAACATGCATCTGCCATGCATGGGCCTGAGAATTAAATAGGCTCCAATTAGCTTCAAGTTTATGTATTATTAAGAGTATGGACAACAAATGACATTCTCCAGGATATGGGACACGAAGCAGTACTAAAGAACAAAACTCTGAAGACAGCTGTCTCACTGTGGGCACTATGCACCATTTTGACCATTCTACAATAGCGGTGGCCAGCCCTGCTCCTGGACAGGCTTTTTTTCAGACGTCACTGTAATCAACCTTACCTAACTCATCTTACTACTGCCACCCTGCAGCTTCCTTTCATGGTCCCTCCCTTTCCTCTACATAAAACAGCCTGCAACTGCTAAGCGCAAACTGTATGTAGTGTTCCACACTTCATATTTCCAGTTGTAGCACATCACCCTGTATTATCAGGGTGTGTGGATGCTGCACTCTAAAAGGCCTCAATCTGAGACGCGGCCACAGTGTTTGGAAAGTGAAGCTTCAGCACATCTCTGCTGAGCCTGTGCAGTGTAAGCTAAGGTGACTGCTCAGAATAAATACACCAGAGCTTGAGCCGTGATGCTGAAACGCTTTAAAAAGACAAGCTGTGATCTGTTCCAGAGGCTCCGTCTCTTTCTATATCGCTCTCTTTCTCTCAGCAAACCCATACAGACGCATGTGCTTGCAGTATCTGAAACTGGCATAGAGCATTTTAGACTTTGCACCCTATGTCTTTTCTTAGACCCTTATCGGAGAATAC